>VZRV01004145.1:160853-184535 GCA_013398115.1 Falcunculus frontatus | reverse complement strand
CGGCTGGAAAGGCTCCGCTGCAGCGTCCTCCCGACTGACCGGCAGGGAGGGTCTGAGGGCGGCTCTGGTCTTCTTCTCGGGCCGCGGGTTATCGTCCTCCTCATGCCGGCCCTGCCATGCAGATCCTCGGGGGAGGGAGCGCGGAGCCTTCTCCCTTCGCACCCTGGCCCCTCAGGGAGCTCTCGTGCCTTCCTCCCCGCTTTCAGGCTGAGGGTGACCGCACTCCTCCCGCCCATCCCAAATCCCTGTTTGTGCAGGGGCGTGCCTGTCCTTTTATTCTCGAGAAGATCACAGAATAGGCCGAGCTGGAAGGGATCCACCATCCAGTCCAGCTCCTGGCCCTGCACAGACACCCCAACAACCCCACCCTGTGCCTGAAAGCCTTGTCCAAACGCTCCTGGAGCTCCGACAGCCTTGGGGCCGTGACCATTCCCTGGGGAGCCTGGGCAGTGCCCAGCACCCTGTGGGGGTCGAATCTTTTCTTAATATCCCGCCCAAACCTCCCCGAGAGTGAAGAGATCGGTACCTGCCCCTCCGCTTCCCCTCATGAGGCCTCCCTTCAGACTCCTCCAGGAGACTCTCCTCCCACCTCTCCCACCCTGGCACACATTCCCTGTGCTCCTGGGATGATCCCCTCGCTCACCCTTTGCCAGCACTTGGCTCTAAGGAGAGGACGTGAAGCCCTGGCAGACCTGTCACTCCTTCCTCGCCAAGGTCCCCAGGTGAGGCAAAGAGCAGATAAGAGGCTCTAGCCCAGCCCCCTCTACTAACGAGGAAAGATTTCAGTTCACAGCAAATCACTTTTTCCTTCCATTTTCAAAGCTGAAACAATCAAAATCCTAGAACACAAAAACCCTGTAGGTAAGTTTCATCATCGGGCTGTTGTGTGATCTCAGGCAAAGGGGTGAGGCAATCACACCTGAGATTCTTCATTAATGAAACATAAATGATAATTACTCCTTGTAAGGTATTTGACACACCTTGTAATGAAAATGTACACAGAGAAGATGATTTCATTGTGTGTCAGTTCCCAGCCTGCTTGTAGAGTATTCACTGAGATCCAACAGTAAGAAAAATCACCTTGCTGGGGAAGATGTGGTGGTTTAAACATCTAACTAAAGAACAATGAGAAAGTGTTTTACAATCCAGGTCGTGTGGTTTTTTTCTTGCACTAAATTTACACAAAGCCTCATTAAGATTTATGTTTTAGATTTAAAAACATACTTTTTGAGAGTTATAGGCTGTCCAACCCCTGGGCATGGATCAATAATTAAAATTATTTGGGGTGTAAGACCAACAGCTACTTCTGCTCTCAGTAATGAAGCTTAGATTAGGTATCTAGAGATCCCTGACCCAACTTGATTTAAAGCCGTTTCCCTTCACTGATGTGTGACAGCAATTTGTAAAGTATTTCTACCAAGTTTGAACCAAAATTGATTGTTGTGCTTTGAAACAATCTGTAGCAATTCAATAGAGCATCAAGCGAGATGCAGCAGAATCCAGTGAGAACAATAAGAAAATGAGAACAATCTTATATTTCAAGACCCACTTAGGTCTTCAGAAAATACTGTACATCAATATACATCAAAGGATTTACAAAAGGAGCATAGGGATTTTGTTTGGTTTGTTTTAATTCACAGCTGCAGAAGCCTGAGTATGGTACAATAACATGACACTAAAAATCATGGATCTCTGAACCATCCACAGAGGGAAAGTTATTTTTCTTCTTTAAAGTATATCACAGCCACCTCGAGACAAATGATGTTTCTCCTCTGAGAAAATGACTAAAAATCTTTACCATGCTTTTAAAAAATCTGGAAGACTTGGGAGTATCAAAAGATGAGAACAGCTCACACACAGTACCTTAAAAAAAGGAGGTTGAAAACAGAAAAATGGTATTTGTGGGAGTTGGTGTTTCTTTTGAAAGATTACCCACAGGTACAAAAAACCAAGGAATAGTTAGATGTGACAAACATTCCAGGCTTTTCCTGGCTCCGCCACTGACCCCAGCAAGTCCCCAGGGATTGCCTCCTATTAGTCCAAGAGCCCATGGCAAACTGGCTGGTGCAGTTTTCTTTCCAAGCTGTTTCTCACATCTTCCTCCCAGTATATCCCTGGGACAGGAGCTTCCTGACATCACTCCACAAACTACGGGACCAGTCAAACTAAAACCAAACTTGTTTTCTCACCTGGAGCCTCAGGTGTGAGGAACCATGGTGCCCTTTGGAAGCACTGAGCAGAATGGGAAGGAGATCTTGTTTTGAAGGTGGGAACCCTGAGAGGGCACCTGTTGTGCACAGTTCTAACCCTCACAGAAGGGAATTAACATTTTCAGAAGGATTCAGGAAAAGACGCTTCAAGAAGAACAGGTCTTTAAAATAAAGAACCATGTCATTTCTTCAGTATTAATCACCAAAACTTAAACACTTTTGGCCTATACTGTAGTTTTCATAAAGTAACAGCAGCAATTAAGGTACATTTATAGAAATGTAAAAATCGAATCAAAATATTTTACCTCAAAAGAAAACATTAACAAAGTGCTTTGTTCATCTTCAATGCTGATTCTCAATTTGGTGTTTTGTCTCCATTTTCATTTCAAAGGAAGTGTTGACAGTTTGGTTTTTATTCCGATCCAGAATGAAAGCAAAGTTTCCAAACATTGCTCTATCTTTTGAAGCTCAGAAAGCAATTCCTTATCTCATGCCAGCGGGAGGTGCAGGCTGATCCCAGCACAAACAAGCACTTGCCTCAAGAGCAGAGGGGGAATGTTTCCAGCCTCTGGAGGGAGGATCCTGGTGGCTGTCCCATCCCACCTCACCTCTGGAGGGGTGCTAACTCTCTATTTACTACCATCACATTTTATTGTACCCGATGGAGAAGAGAAAAAGATTCTCTGACAGTTGATAAAGTGTCAAGATTTATTTCTTTCAGTTAGTTGTACTTTATTCCCAGCTTGGGAAATCTCTCTTCTCCCCACAGCAATACTGGCTGGAGCCAGGTTTGCAAGTGAAAAACCTTCAATCACTGAGCAGTGTGACTGTGAGTGTGTAACACACCCCACATCCCCCAGCCCTCCCGGAACCCATGCACAAGCTGGTGTTTTACAGCTGGCCCCACCTCTGCCCATCCACGTCAATGCCAGTTTTATTCTTCTTATTTTGACTTCAGAGAGCTGAGGCTGAGCCCAAGCCATCACCCAGCTGGGAACAGTGTCAGCATCAGGGTTTGGCTGAACAGACAGCCCAGGAGTTTCTGTCACTCAGAGATGTCACAAGCAAGGACAGCACAGCAGTGACCATACAAGAATGGTAATAAAATGCATACACAAAGGAGGGAGGGGAAATGATGCTAAATGACTCCAAGGAGTGAAACATAATGGAAAACAGTAAAGAGTAAAAGGCAAAACTTCGGTTTCCTTGCTTCCTTTGAGAGCAGGTTCTGATCTATGCTCACCGTAACACAACTGGAGCTGCAGCATGACACACGAGCACTTTGGGGAAAGTTAAATATATTTGTCTCTTTATATCCAGTATCAGACTCTCTCACTACAGTAAAATTGTAAAAGAGGAACATTTATCTATGTTCCCTGCTGTCATACCCTGTATATACACACTATAACATCACACCAACAAAACTCTATCCCAACCAGACCAGCACAAAATCTTGCATTTAAAAGAAAACTAGCAAAGTACTGAGCTTGCTTAAAATTTCATTTATTTGTACTGTAAGCCAAGGGATCATCCTCAACCCAGAAATGCACTGCTCAGCCTCCTTGGGAGCTGTAACAATCAGTGCACTTGTCAAAGAAAAATCCACAAGCAATTCAGTGACAGAGAAAAGGGACATTTTTTACAAACACGCTGGTGCTGTGCACACACACACACACACTGAGCAGTTTCCAGTTTCCACTGTAAGCAAAATGCTGGTGAGCTCTATCCATTATACCACTGGAAATAACTAAAATACAGGAGAGGAAGGGGAAATGAGGACATAAAGTCTTTGTAAGTATTTACACATCCCATTATTAAGATAAATGAAGGCTAATTAACATGGAATTAGCCACAAGTATGAAATACAAAATGAATTAAAACTGGTTTCTAAGTAAGATGAATATTACAATCAACTACTGTTAAAACTAAAATATAACATGGTTTTGGAAGCTGTAGTAAAATATAAATTAATAATTCTAACAACAACAAAAAACAAAGTTACATAATTGTTTTAAAACACTTTGGAGAGCTCAAATTATTGCTTTTTTCCTCAGAAAAAGCCCAGCAGGGGAGAACCTCCCCCATTCTTCCTGCCAGATGATATTACATTAACAAGAGTCTTCATGTTAAATCAAATACTTCATATATTTAATAGCTGTTGAGAACATAACTCAGTTCTTCCTAAACAAAATGTAGCACCTCTTGTGAACATAAAAAGCACTGCTTTAATCTCTAATCAGTTCATATGCAATAATGCCTTTGTTTTGTAATGAATTCCACTCCTTCATTTGAATGTGCCCATAGTTGCAGGGTTCTGCTGAATCACAGCTTACACAACCACAGCCTCCGAAACTCCAGAGCCTCAGCACCGGGGCTGCAACTGTCTGGGCAGCAAGACTTTGCTCTGCAGCTTTCTGTGGCTTGGAGACACCATGGAAATCAGGAATTCGGCCTGCCCAGCACACAGCTCCTCCAGCCTCATTTGACCTGCATCAGCTTTACCTTGATACTTGAAAATAAAGACCAAAAAGCAAGCTAATAATAAACGAGCTCTCAGAATTGCTGGCCTAAAGGTTTACCTGTCATACATTATTTTAAACTTTTTAAATCAGCAGTTTCACATTCTTTTCTCTGCCTTCTGATTCTGAAATCTTCAGTGCTCATTTGGGTTACATTTCAAACTTCTCTCAGTAGGTAGAAGCGTACTCATGTTTAAATTGGCAACTGAAACTTCAGCTGAAATAGAAAATCCTAAGGCAAGTTGGAAAGGCATCTCTGCCCAGGTTTAAATTACTTTCTGGGTCCCAGGCTTTCAATCACAACAGTCAAGCTGCCTCTGTCCTTCACATGTCAATTTACACGGAGGTGGCAAACACTGTGAGATAAGGGCTGGAGTCAGAACACATTGTTTAATCAAACCGTGATTACAATTTCCAGCAGAGGTGCAAACAAGGTTTCTGTTCCTGCCACGCCTGTGAGGCCCAGCAGTTTCCCTTACTCCAAAGCCCCTGTCCCAACACTCCCCCACTCAGATGCCTGCAGTCCTGCTCTCTGCCAGGCTGTGTCACAGACACTGCCACACTCCAGGGTTTGGGAAAAGCTTGTTGGAACTCCATCCCGTGCACAGGCTCTTATCTAGCAGCCTGGGATGGCACCAAGGTCGTGTTTTCCCTCCTCTTCAGAAACCGCCACACAAGGAGAGAGAAATGTACAAGACAAAAGGGAGACTCCTGGAGTCTGTTTTCTCATGAAACCCTGCATTAGCCCTGACTGGATAGAGGAGAATGCCCAAAACTGCAATTCCTCAGAAATCCTATTTTAACTTTGGGAACATACCCTTTCCCTCATCTACAGCCCCCAACCATTTCTCTTTAACAAATGCATGATACGTGTACAGGATATCCCATCTGTGCCAGTTTTCCTTTCATTAGGGGAAGGCTTCATTATCTCACCCTGCTCCTACTTCGCCTGTTAGATACAAAAGTGAGCAGTTCCAAGTCATGGCTGATGTTTTCTCCTGAACAGACTTGAAAAGTAAGATCATTTTCTCTGCTGCTTCCTTGAAGAACTCCTACACACACCCTTGGGGCTTACTCCTAGAAAATGCCCTCTGGGAGTCTGCTCTTGGATCACTGCTCTGTAGGAGTGTCCTCACTTCCAGGTCCCCAGGGATTGGTCCCAAGCACCTTTCAGCTACTGCAATTTAAAAAAGCTCTTTGTGCATATCACAAGATGATGATCATACTTTCGAAATTTAAGCTACATCTAGTATTTTAAATAAACATCAAAGGCATCTTGTATCCTCTTTCACTTTGAGGCTATTCATTACGATCCCAGCATAAAGCTCTCAGCTCCCCATCCCTGGAAGTGTTCAAGGCCAGGTTGGACAGGGCTGGAGCAACCTGGTCTAGTGGAAGGTGTCCCTTCCCATGGCAGGGGGTGGAATATGATATCCATGATGGTTCTTTCCAACCCAAACCATTCTAGAATTCTGTGGTTCAATGATCCCAGAAATGGAAGTGCCAGGCAGAAATACATTTCCATGCAGGAGAGAGGAGTCAGGGGCAGCACTGGCCATCTCCCAAGGCAGGGATGGAAAACTGTCTGGGGGTGGAATACTGTTGCTACTGCACAGGGAATAGAACTTAAAGAGAAAAATGGATCAATAGTATCTGGGTTTGTACTCTTCAGTGACAATAGTCTTGGACTGTGCCTAATGCAGTTCACATTACCAAGCCAGAGAATACATTCTTAAACTGTAAGGGACTGGGGAGGCAGGCCACAACTGTACTCCACAAAGAAAGGATTCTCCTGTTGTTCTCAGCAACAATCTCAGTAGGCTTCTAGGACTTCCTGCTTTTTGTAATTTCAAGGGTCATTAGGAAATTGGATAATGAAATATTTTAATTCTGAGTTTCAGTAGAAGAGTTCGTATTCTTCATTTATACCCTTCATGAAATGGAGTACAAGACTTAAAACTTCTGTGTCAGAAGAGAGCTGCAGTTAGTATCTGTGGTTGGCCCCCAAGTAGACAATGACACGATTTTCATAAACCTTCTTCATAGTTTTCTCAATTTGCTTCAAAAATACTTGTGGAATTCTCCCACATAAAGTGTGCACTGTATCCAGAAACTTTGACTGCAGAGGGTAGTACAAGGACTGGAAGAGATTGTCTTCAAATGGAAACTAAAGAAAAGAGAAAAAAAGAATCTTTAGTTTTCACTGGTTGTGAAATGGCATTTCATAAGTTTCTGTAAGAGAAAACCTTCCATAGGGGTGGGGAATGTCTTGTCCCTCATCTGCCCGAGTGTCACCAACCCCATCACTTCACACTCTGCCTGAGTGTGCATTTACAGGAATTTTATTAATGTAAGGATACTGTAAGGAAACAGGAGTTTTGGGAAAGCAGAGTTGTATGCAGACAACATCCCAAGTGGACACAGGCACCTGTGTCTGTGCCCTCCATGTGCCCAGAGGCTCCAGGTCCTCAGGGAGGACAAGCTTTCCCTGGCAATTTATGGACCAGAGCTGCAGCCCCAGGATGAGAAAACTCCACTTCAGCACCTTTTTTCTACCTTCAGTATTATAAAAAAGCAATTTATTGGCCTTTTTAGTTACTATATATGAAGGAGCAATGTTTGAACCACCTCAAATGCATACAAGGCCAAAGCAACCATGTTCATTTGGGTCTGATGGGTTTTACACAAACACAGCTACCCAGCCTGCTCGCTGGCAGAGCAATCCGAGCGAAGCAGGAACCCACCCTGGGATACAAGGAGTGGCTCTCTGGAGGCAGCACTTACATCCCGGATCACTTCGTAGAGGGCCTTGAAGGTGGGCTGCTTGTCATCGTGATAGACCCCTCTGTTGCCGTGCAGGATGGAGACCCCCTCCTCCTCCGCCCCCCTGCAGTTGCTGCCGTACATGCAGTGGTCGGGCCGGTAGTTCCACTGGCAGGGGAACACGTACAGACACTCTGCCCACGTCGGCCAGGGCACAGGGAAGGACAAAAGACATGTCAGACAAGAGTTACAATGAATTAAACCAACCTGGGACTGATGATTAGGCAATATTCAGTTACTTCTTTTGCAAGTATCCCCGACAGAGACACTTCCTTCCCTCATGGGTGACTACACATCCCAGCTGTGGGTCCTGAACAGACAGGACAACACAAAATCTGGGACCAAATGCAACCAAGGGAACCCTCCAGAAAGCTGAAGTGGAAGAATCAAACCAGAGTACGCACCAGGAGGCACTGTCCAGTGCCCTCTGCCATAGGAAGGAGTTTTTGGATTGACAGGAATGACTTGGGAAGCACACACAGCAGTGAGGGTTGTGAAAAATCCTGACAACTCCTGGAGCCAGCATGGGAAAACTTGCAAAGTACATCCAGTGTTTGCTGCTGAAGCTGTCACAGCGGCCATGACAATTTGTTACACAGCAGAGCATAAGGGGTGGTGTATTTTATCCACAGCCCTCCAAAGAGTCATCATCCATTAATTTCACAGGTCTAGGTTATTTAGAGATGAACCTAATTTCTCAAAAGGGCTCATAACTCCCTTTCTCCTGGTGATTTTTTTTTAAACTCTGTGCACACAGTGCTTGCAATCTGCTTGTCATAAATCACTCCAGTCCCTGCAACCTTTCTGCCTCGGCCCTGGGGAACAATGAATCATGGCTGGTGCCAGCAGGGCACGGCAGAAGCACTGAAGATTGAATTCTTCCCCTGGCCTTTCCCAGCTTCCCGGGAAGCCTGCAGCTGGTCCCATGTGGTTCTTGAAAAGCAGGAGAAAAACTTTCTGAACGTTTTCTTCCCTTAAGGCCTCTCTAGCAGAGTTCTCCAGAAAGGGAGAGCAGTCTTTGGAGATGGGCAAAGGGAGCAGCTCCTCAGGCCCAGGTAACAAAGTTCTCTGTGGTTTTAACTCACATCTATAAAAAGGCACCTGCACTAGTCTTGGTCAATTCCCTCCCCAGCCAGTCTCAGCAACCCAAAGCTTAAGACCCCAGAAAGTCCAGTTTTCTGTGTTAATTGTATCCAGTCCTTTTGTTTTCTTTTCTTGATCAGTCTGATATTATGCAATTCATAAAAAATTCTTTACTGGTTCCAAGGAAAGGACAGACTGTGGTGCAGAGGAGTCCCCATATGTGGCTTTGATAGAGAACACTCATCACAAAATTCATTGTATTTTTGCAATCTTTGTTTTTTTCTTGCACACTTCAGTGAGCAGCTTGAGTTTGACTTCACAACTAATCTGGCTCCATCTTCTTCTTTCTCCAGGAGACCATATTCCCATAATATCCATTTCTTTTTGAAAATTAATTCCCAGTCTATTTTTCCCTAGGACTGGGGGTAATACACAGTGTACCAGGGACACTGATATTTGACATCTCTCTGCAGTAAACAGATGTTTGCTTTTTGCTTTGCTTCCCCTCACTCCTGCAATTTGCCTGGATTTGGGTATATCCAATTACCTACCCTGTGACTCCTTAGAGAAAAAGAAAAGGAAGCAGAATAAATAAAGATAATTCCAAACTTGTTTTATTCTTAAGATCACTTGAGGTGACGAGGTCACATAGGAAACCAGGAAAAGCAGTAAGGGTGGATACTCAGCATCCATTTAAAAGCATGACATAAAGTTCTCAGCCTCTCTGGGAAGTGTGTGCTACGCTCCAATGTTTAAATCCCTGCATTTCTCACCAGCAGGACATCGATGACACCATCCTGGTGCCTGCTGAGCCGGGGTCACTCAGCTCAGTGGCTTGAAGCTGCTTTAGATGAGACATTCCAATGGCTGTGTCCACTTGCTGTCTATATTAGCTTTGTTACTTATTTGAGTAAGTATCACAAGTCAGCTGAATTTCAGAAAAACAGGCCTTAGCTTTGCAGAAAGTTTGGCATTTTCACATTCAGATAAACGTCTGAAACAAAAATACTTTTGCAGCTACACCCTGGTCCAGTGACACCCTGAAGCACACACACAATGTGAACTTCATCCCTTCATTTCATCATAAATTTTATACCTCATTATTTTCTCAAATCTCCAGAAAACAGATTTACATATTCAATGGAACCAAGTCCAAGCCCCATTACCTGTGGCAATGTCAGAAATAATTTTTATGGTTATAAATCCTATGAGGATGCAGTTACACAGTAACTCCATACCAGAGTATTTATGCACGTTATAAATAAAAAATGGCATTAAAAAAAAAAAAATCAAGATATTTTCTCAATACAGATAATCATGACTCCAAGAATCATTCCTTACCTGGGTTAAAGTAAAAAATTATATTTAGCAAATCCTGGTCTCCCCATGTAATGTAATTCTTGTACTTTTGGTATAATGGATATAACATTTCCTCCCAAGTCAAACCACCTGGTATCAAGCTGTTCTGCAGGGCACGAAAACAGAAGCAAGGGGTTAATATCACAATCAGTGCTGTGGTATCTGACTCAGAGAGGGGCACACACAGACATCTCTAAGTTCTGCTAAGCCATGTCAGACACCCAGGTGAAAAATGAAGAACTGCCAGGAATTGTTAGACCTGGACAGGGTTGTAACAGCAGAACCCACTGTGTTTATCTAAACAGGAAAACAAGGTCTCCTGGGCCCAGCTCTGATGTCAGCTCCTGCTATTCACAATCTTCCTCTTCCAAGTAACAGGAGGGGGAAAAGGTAAAAAAGTGGAACAATGCAGGGACAAAGTGAAAACCAAGGTATAAAAGCAAGGAAAAATACAAGCTAAAGATCTTCTTCCCTCAGAATTATGGTAGCAAGAGCAATGTTCGTTTTTTTGGTTTTTTTTTACTCCAGCTGTTCCTGCAACAATGCAGGAAACCTGTGGCCTTGCCTGAGGAACCACTTGGGGTAAGCAAAGTTGTAGTGATTACAGAATATGTGCTCAATGACACAGATCTGTCGTGAAAACGTTCCCTTCTCACTTACACAAGTTCACAGAGCCATTTATCTGCACCAGGATGCAAAAGTCTATTTACAACAGATGCAAAACCGCCCAGTTTCTCTGGGAACTCACATCAAGCTTTCCAATTTTAAAAACAATGCAGTGGCTGCACTGAAGATCCTTGAGTTCGTTCTTTCATGCATCTTTTCAGGGAAAAGTAAGAAGTTGGGGAAGCCATTTTTGACATTGCTACCAGACTGCTTCAGCTGCAACATCTCACTGCTCCAGCCTTGAGAAAGTCTCACTTATTTTAATAACTATGTTCACAATTGCTTTTAGTATCCAATTACACATATTCTGTATTTCTCTGATTCTTTGCATTACAAACTTTATGCAATTTTACACTGAGCTTTCCAAGATGTGAAAAACACACTAATCCTGAGCTTCTGCAACAGCTGCATTTGTTCTCACCTTGAACTGAGTGCTGCGGATCCGTGTCAAATTCATCAGCATCACCCCGGAGTTGACACCGGTGGTGCCATAATAAGGGTGACGGGCGAAGCGGCTGTACCAGCCAATCTTGGGGATCTCGTGCTCCGGGGCCATGGCAGCCAGCTGGGTGGAGTTGAACTCTCTCAGGAGGTGCCAGATGTCATCGATGGGCCTCAGGAACAGCACATCAGTGTCCACATAAAGCAGGGAATCCACATTCTTTAAAATCACCTTTGGGGTTTGCGCAGCGAGATGGAAAACAAATCAGTGAGACAACAAACACGAAGATTATTGGCAAAATGTACTTTTATTTTAAACTGATTATTTGGAAGAGGTTATTGATTTATCAGCTAAATGTAATTACACAGAGGAACAACAGTTACCAGATTATTGGCTTGTTGTTTGTTGTGGGGTTTTTTTGAACTGCACAATGAAACAGCTACCAGAGAACTGGGGCTGGATTAAACTTCATATAAAGAAGCAATCTACCGAGCTCCCAAAAATACCTGCAAGGACTACTTAGTATCTGTTCAGAAATTACAGGTAAGTAATATATATTTACAGAGCTCTTTTCAAGATCTGTAAGTGGTGAAGCATACAGTGTTCTCCACTGGCAGAAAGGGTAACCCAGGAGAGAAGAAAACTTCTAAGTTTATATTCTGTATTAATACATACAACTGCTTCACATTAATTAAGACAACCCCATGGATCACAAATAGATGTGCATCCCCCTGAAGAACAAAATTTGGATGTTAAACAGAAATGTCACATTAAGACATACCAGGTCTTATTCTGAACTCAGTTACCAAATTCTATATGAGGAATAACCACAGGGTCAGGTAACAGGGGTCACTGCAGATTAGAGCCAGGATATTTCAGCTGTTCCTGCTGACCATGTTCCCCCTTGTGGCTGCCCAAATCCTTACACACTCCTTCATTAATATCCCATGGTAGGACAAATGATCTGGTGCTTCAAGTCTTTGTAAAGTAATAAAGATCATTACCTACAGCTGACCACCAGTTCCAACTCATTTTTGCTGCTCTTCTTCATTATTTGCTAAAACTGTCCAAAATTTCCTGAAGGACTGATATTTCCTTACTTTGGTCTTGGCCAAAACCCCTATTTATTTCTCTCTCTTTCTTTGAAAAGCAAATCCAAAAGGCTTTAGATTTTCACCATGTTGTGGAACACAACAATCACTCTCTCATCCAATTGCAGTGATATTAATGACAAACTCTCCTATTTATGCAGGTTACAAGAAACTCTACCAAAGAAATTGGGTTTTACATAAATTCTAATGTATTGTGACTGAGGATTACCTGTGAAATAGAGTGAACAACATTAGGATTTTCAACAAGTGGGTGAAAAATATCACCTCTAAGCATGCTCAACAGGAATCCACTAAGATGCCAAATTCGTGAGTAAAGACTTAAATGAGATTTTCCACCTGACTGAACACTTTGGGATTCAGACTGACATTCAGTCAAGTTTAACAAATCCCTGACCTTATTTCTGACAGGATAACTACATGTTCTTCCTACAGAACAGGGCAAGCAGAAGAAGAAACTGTCTCTGCTTTTTAAACAAAAGTTATGCTTACAACAAACTCCAAGTAAACACATTCAACACAATCCAGATCTCTCTGCTGGATGGAAGATTATAGCAAACAGCATTTTCCCACAAAATAAAAAATGCACAAACCAGCATGGGGAGGTATCAATAAATGAGTGACAAACAGTTCAATAATACACTAAGAGCTTAGAGTAAATATTTGCAGATGTTAAGTATCCCCAAGTCCAGTACTAAAAAACCAAACCAATAAAAAAGACAGCTACTGTAAGAGTAAATCAATAGAAGACAGACAGCCTGAAAAGAGAAAAGGGTTGCAGTTTAAGGATATCCTGGATATTGTGTATCAATTCTTCTGCAGTACCTAATTCATAGGGACCTGCTATATGAAGTCACATAAAATCAAAATACATTAAAAAAAGAAAAAGCACCCCCAAATTTAGTCTGAGACAGGAGGTTACACTGGACCATAAGCACAACAGAAGCAATTAGACTTTCCCTGTGGGATCCACAGCACACTGCAGACCATGTAAGATTTTTGTCTAAGGGGGCCCTGGTAGAGAGACAAGTTCAGGCATTTTGCAGCAGGAAAAACTTACCCCAGTTCAGGGGGAAGTTTAACAGGTACCTACAGACCCTTGTCATCCTTCCCAAGCATAAGTGACAGCCTGGCCACTGCTTCTTCCAGCAGAAAAACATTCTTTCAGCAGCCTTCAATACACAAATAAATTTAAGTCTGTACAAGTCCATGGACTGTAACAATTTTCCTACAGATTCAAGCAGGTATTTCAGTTCTTCATGCAATGGGAACCTACCAGCACTTGACCCAACCTTGTATTCCTCCTCCCAGGATTCACACGCCCTCCTTTCTGCTGGTCAAAAGCTTCTTCCTTCTCTTGTGTCCAAGGTGTTGCCCTGCAGTGACACCCAACTGGCTAAAAAAGAGCTGTGCTACCTCCTTTAAGCCCTTCGCACTTTCTCTTTCACATGTTGAGTGCTAAGACTCCTTTAAAACCTGCAGATGTCAGTTTGAATTGCTCTCATCTCTCCTGGCTGTGCCTCGGGTAGGGGGGATTTAATTTCAGCAATTGCAGCTGTAGGAGTTCCTCAGAGAGCAGAACCTGCAGTGCAGGTTGAAAGTGACATGCAGTGACCTGGAGCAGGAGCTTTGCCAGGCCGTGTCTGGAGGTCTGAGCTCACACAAGCCATGCAGACACACCTGACAGCCTGGGATTTTGGAAAGGGATGGTCAGAAACACGGCTTGCTGTGCTTGTCTTCCCCTTGCTCTGCAGGCACTTACAGCTTAAAAGTGTGATTTTTTTTTTTTCCCCAGCTATATAGAGTATTCTTAGTGAATCTGTCAAAAAGTTCTGCACAGAACTGGCTATATTTAGCCTGGCACTTCACTTAAATACTCAATTATCTGTGATTTGATTTCGCAACTTCTGTCTCCATAGATTCTCCCTGTGTTAGCAAGGTTGGCAAGGAATAACACACTCCTGAGTAAACATACACTGGTGTACTGTGAAGCTGGGCTACCTAAGGGTTTATGAGGGCTCATGTGGCAGCTTAGCACAGCTTTGTCCAAAATTAGGGACAAATCACAAAGCTTGATGCTAGAGTAACAGTACCACAAAGCTGAGTTACTAAACCTCATTGTAGTAAGAGATTAACTCAAGTTACAGCAGAGACTTTTGTATAGATAAGGCCCTGGCATCTATTCCCACTGGGCTGGATACTTGAGCATCCCTCAAGAGGAAAGCTGTAACACAGGGATATTGCTAATCTATCTTAAAAGCTCTTAAGTAGATTAAGTGTTTTGAGAAGGGCTCTAAATGTTCATCCAAAAATCATCCAAAAATCCATTAAGCATTTCAGGATACTTGAGCTGATTGTTTTGGTAGCTCCAGAAGAGCAGCACAGAGACAGCTGCAGCCAGCCCTGAGGGACCAACATCCCCGGGACCAGAGGATGTTCCTCACCTGCTGTCTTAACACCCATGTCAGCAGTACAAACCAGTTCCAAGTGACTGCTGAGAGCATTGCCCTCCTAGTTTAGTGTTAAAATTTTCATTCTGTGCTCACAAAAAGATCCACATCTTCCTCCGTGTCTCTGCAAATGCCCTGGATGGTTTTATGGCAGCAGAGTGCAGCAAGAGATTGACTGGTGAGATTACACAGAGGCTCCATCTACGTCCCCTGCATCTAAGTGGCAAATTGATCAGATGTCTCAGAATGCCTCTAAAAAATGCAGGATGCTGTACAGTCTTCCTTAATATTTTAGCATCCTGGGTAGATTCAACAAGCTGGGAAATGTGCACCTCAACCTGTTGCCTAGGACAGAACAGTTCAGTACTGCAAACTGCAGGGTCACATCCCACAGCTCTACTTTCATCAGTGGGTAAAACCACTGAAATGTTCTTACCCAGTTTTCCCTGAACACATTCCTCAGACCCTCCTGTCCACTTTCACACGCCTGCTGGTGCTGCAGAGGAGATTTCTTTGGCAGGAGAGGCACTTGTGAATCAAAGCCTCACATTCCACTCAGGCATAGCATTATCAGGAGCAAGACAATTTGCACAACTGAGAGCTAAACAGCTGATAAACTCAACTACTGCTCTCCTGGGGTCCTCTCTAAATCCAGGCACATTTCATGCTGCTGCAGGGAAAAATGCTCAGTACAGGGAAGGATAAGAAAAAAATTACACTGATATTCTGCTGGTATTTATTAAAAATAAAAGTCAAACTAGTTCTCTAAACAGTAACACTCAGAACCCTCTGCTCCCACTGTGTGCAGACAGTTCAAATAGGATATCAGAACCCAGTTGTCAAACACCAAAAGACCAAAATAATGGCTGGAATTACCCAGAAACAGCCCAAGCTTATCAGCCTGTGAACTTGAGCACCAAAGCCCGAGGGTCCCACAGGACATTCGCCACCTCAGCTATGACTACAGCTTGTTTTCTTTACTATACCCACATCAACTCCGTGTCAGCTGCAACTCCTCTCAGACAGCCCCTCCTACACAGAGCCATAAACCTCAGCCTGACCACACACAGCATTTTGCAATTGCCCCTAGAGAAACAAACATCTACAGTCCCAGCTGCCCCCTCATTCTTCTAACACAGTGTGCAACAGTCTAATATTCCTTAAAGGAAGCTGCTGGAGAACTTCAGCAACGTGTGAGTGACAAAAAGGAATCAATAAAAGCACTGTCCAACCTGAAGGAATCAGCATGAATGCATAACCCCTTTCTGTGATCAGAACAGTGATGAGAAATGAAAGTTAAATCATTCCTATGATTAGTCTTCCAAAATGACAGAAAATACCATAGAAGAACAGAGAGTTCTGTTTACCCACTACATCCTGACATTCTGTATGGAACAAGCTAATGCTTAGGGATTATTTCCCAGGTGATACAAATATTTACTCAGGGGGAGAGAGGACCCCTGCTGAAGTTGGAGTTTCTTCCAGCCCATCTGGCCTTTGTGCTGTTGATAGTCCACCCCTAAATGGCAGATCAGCAGAACTGCTGACAGCACATATTTTCTCACATATGTATTCACAGGCTACGTATCTGGACGTGCAGCTGTCTCCTGATTGCTTCCATCTGAGAAGGGAAAGATTTCTTTGCTCCCCCCCACTTCTCCTAAGACAGCAATGAAGAAATCTGGATCATGTGAACAGCTTGTCACTTCACTGGAGTCACCCCAATCAACAGCAACCCAAGAGATATTTTTGATAGATGTTCTCAGTTCCACAGAAATTGCTTTATGCAAATGTTCTTTCAACTTCTGATATGCAAAATTGGTATCAACACTTGTCTCCAAGTTTACGACACTAAGTATAATACAACTTTTCAGTGAACTTGAAGATCCCAGGACACACCAAGCTCTTGCATGAAATCCAACTTCAAACACACTGGAATTACTACCTTAAGGGCAATTCTGACAGTCTTGGAAAAAAGAAATAAAACTCAAGGAAAAGGGAATGCTGAAAGCATCAGTTTAAGGGCTAACATATGGAAAGGAAGATGGTGGGTAAAGAGGACACATTGTGAAGAACGTTATTTTACGAAAGGTACGCAGCACCTACCCCAAAAGATCTGCCCTGAGAGAGCTGTCACACTCTCTCTGGAGCCTGGAGAGCCCGAGAGGCTCATGGAACCAGAGACAAATCAGAAACACACATCCTTTGTCAGCCAGGAAAAAGCCAGGCTGGATTTCTGTGTTGCTTTTTTACAGTGTCTTAAGCACAGACTAAAATATCTTTAAGCAGATGTTTCAGCCTGAAAATGGCTTTAGTATTACACCAGCAAAGCTTCCTTTCTGTGGAATTAACCTTTTCCTGAAGCAACCTACTCAGAAATCCAGGTGCCTTACCGGAAGAAACAGGCGCTGGGCAGCACATGGTTTGAATAACTTTTTCCATTCCTGAGCATTTCCTACCGAGAAGGTTATTGGGTAAATGTTGGACTCAAACTTCTTTGTATATGAGGAAGGCCACTCCTTTAACTGAAAGACATGGTGGGAGGAAATCAGACACTACACGTTATACAGCTTTTGTAGAAAAATGCATGCATAAGGAATTTATAACTGTGTACAGTAAACAACGTGCTCAGCTGCTACTTGTTGATTTCAATTAATTTTTCTCAGATTTACAACTTAAAACAAACTCATTTATTTATTTACCAAATGACAAAGAAGCTCACCTTCTTCTCAAATTCAGGCTTAAGGGAATCCTCAGCAAAGATGTGGAAGCAGAGCCTCCTGTTGCTGAACAGAACTGCCGATTTCAGCATGATCAGCGTCTCCTCCAGCCGGTCCCCACATGCCACCACTGCCAGATGCATGCACTGCAAGGATGAGGGCTCCTTTGGATGTTTCTGCTCTCCAGGCTTCCTGAAAATTCAGAGATAGGCATATAAAAATTACTGAGGTTGACAGTATCCCACATTAACAGACATCAGGGTGGTTGATTTTTTTCTTCAGCATCATTTTGCAAGGGATCAGGGGTTTTTTTCTGGTTAGATGTCCACAAACATGCAAATGGCATGCTAATTTTTGTCAGTCAGGGACAGATAAATAATGTTACAGTTACAGCATAAAGAAATAGGCTATTTTCAGAAATTTTCTGTTATTCCTACATTTCTGTGTTTGCAGAAATCACTGCACCGTAGACACAGATGAAGACAATTTCACAGCACCTTAAACCAGACACCACCTCGCTCCGTGCAAATGACAGCTCTTTCCCCAGCCCAGAGGTCAGGAAGTCAGAAGAGAGTTACAACTACCCAGCCAACATTCTAACACAATGCAGATCGCACAACTGCATCCAGCAACTTCATTTCCAAGCCTATAATGGCTAGACTGGAAGAAGACATCCATACTTTAAAAAAAACCCCACTCCATCCATATGTAAATTGTTCTAACAGTTAATTAATTTTCCCATTAAAGATGCATGCCTTAATCCTGGCCTGAAGGCGCTGGCAGAGTTTCAAAGGACTGCTCTCCATTTCACCCCATGGAATCCATGAGATTTTGCTAAAATAGAGATTTTTGAAAACAAATACAGTCCCATATCCCAGATGAATCAGGCTATATTCCAAGGGCCAAACTGTTGGATTTTCACCTAGCACCCCTCCGTGAGGGCTTTAAATACACCTCAGCCAGGTACAGGGAACACAGTAAGAGGCACACTGAAGCTCCCTGCTGGCCAGAAAAATCAGGTTCTCCTGGGGAGTTGAAGACCTTTTGAAAACAGTCTTTTGGTTCTGTGTTTAGTGTGGAGGTAAAAATTGCATCCTCTAGGAATGCTTCCACCATGGTGTATCCACATTCCAGCACAGATGGCACTTAGCCTCCATTACACAGGATGGAGCTGGCCAAGCAACTAAATCCCAGGCACAGCAATCATTCCAGGAGAGTTCAAAAGGCAGATCACAGATCACTGCCTGTTCTGGACATATCTCTGAGCAGAGGACATCAATCCCAGCCCCTGCTCAGCACACACAATTCCACACACACAATTAATCACTGAAGTTAATGCTACAAACAGAAGTTCCAAATAAAGAGAAAAATTTTTTCTAGACATTGAAGTGCTGCTCTGTGTAACAGCAGCATTCTACCCTTCAGAGTAACTCACCTCTGTGTAAAGGAACACCAGCCGCTGGCACTTCACTGACTATACAAAGCAACGCATTTCATTAAGGGTTTAAAGTCTTCTGCTTTAGTCTTAATTAACCCCCAATTTCATCAGTGTATAAATAATGGAATACTACATCTGTGTGAAGTGGTATTTACTTTCCAACCTATTAGTATAAAAATCGCTGAATTATTGAAGTGAATAATTAGCTGCTCACACAGATCACCTTTTCCCCCTTCTCCCTATCTGTTTAATGCCTCCCCTTAATTGAGTCTCTAAATCAAGCCATACACAGGCTGGGAGCTGCTTTGATGTAGCTTCTGGCAATGGAATTCACTGGGAGAGGGACTAAACCCTGCACTTTTATTGCAACATTTCAAAACCCCACACCAAAGCACTCAGCTTTCCCGGGCAGTTTTAGCCACGGTGAGCTCTGCATTACAAAGCTGTTTCGCAGTGAAAAATCCAGTACATGTGGACAACCCTTCCAATGGACAGACTCAGCAGAAGCAATCCTTGGTGAAAGCAGAATGCCTGGAAAGCCCATGGGAGTAGGGATAACAAGATATCCAACATAGACACCGTGGGAGAGAAAGCTGAGCCCTGGAGGTGAGGAATTACCAATAGTGCAGGGGTTCAGAACTCTGGAGTGGCCTGAATTGGAATAAAAATCCCAGAAAAGGGAGCTATTTGAACTACATCAGTCATAGTCTGAGACACTGAGGTCAGTAACCAGTGAGAGAAGTAGCAATGAGGTACAGAAGAAATCTGGAACACAACATTTTGCTTTTTTTTTATAAGTACCTAAAGAAACCTAGAGGACTGTGAAAAAAAAGGTGAGCTTGAATGGGAGATAAAAAAGTGCCACAGCAGGATGCATTGACTGCAATTTTAACTCAGCCTTCAAAAAATAACAATTATCCAGACACCTGAGAAGGGGCAGGTGTAGAGGCAAAGTCAAACCACTTGGAGAGCAAACAAGCAGACCACGGCAGAGAACATCCCAGCTCCCCTTCCCTGCTCTGTTCATACAAGCACCTCATACAGGGCAAGGAGAATGGAAGGGACAGGGAGGAACAACAGCTGGATGAAAGGATAATGATCCACAGGATATAGCCAAGTTGTCCTACCTGTAAAATGGGAACAGCTGTTACAGCTCTAAGAATTTCCTACCTCAAGAGACTCCCAAGACATTAAAAGGCCATCGATCCACAGAGTAAAGCAATTATTATCATTAGTCAATTCTTCCTAACATTTGCATTCATTCCTTTATAGTTCAACTTGTCTGTTATGAACAGTCTGTAGCTGGATTTTATAACCTAAATTAAATGTTTAAATGCATCAAAAGCAGTGCAGAGACCTGGGCCCTAAAGTTTAATGTGTTTGACAAGAACAAATACAGAAACTAAGATTAAGCACTCCAGAAAGCATCACAAAATACTTGCAGAACACATCCCCATGGAGTGGCTGAAGACAGAACTCGCTAAGATGGAGTACAATAAAATGTTTATAGCAAAGACCTTCCAACAATACAGAGCAACTCCCATCCAGTTGCTCACTGGCATTTTATTTACTACATACAATTTTTTCAGAAAGGCACTGACACAGCAGGAACAGCCTGAGTGCTCAAGCACAACAGTGTGCATTCCTAGGTCTTAAAGTTTAGATTACATGTAATTTTCTTATTAGTCACAGCCAAAGTGTCTCAAACATAATTAACCCAAAACCTGTCTAAATCAATCTAAATCCATTCAAAATAATGCATTCCCACCTCATTACAGAGCCTGCTAATCTATTCAAGCCTTCAAATTTATTCCTGAGAGGAAGATAATGCATGCAGACTCTTCCAAAATGCAATATAGTTGTTAATTTTTGAAACCTTCTTCCTATTATGATCTCATTTACTTTTGCAGCACAAACAAGGGTAGGTTTAGGCATTGTATCAAAACTGGTGATTCACTGAACAGGCTCCTTCCCTGACAGCCACCCCTGAGTCAATGTCCCAACAGCGGCTCCATGATATGAAACACATTTTCTTGCATACTTTGAAATAGAAATGTTTTTAAATCAACTTTTCTCACTTCACAGCAGTTGCACAAAACCAACTGTAGCTGTTATCAGTCTAAAAATGGTTGAAGTTTCAACTTTCTCCTATCACTCAGAGAAAGGGAAATAAGCCACTCAAAACCAGAATGCATGTTGCTCTCTCCCTTTACAAAGTGGGTTCTTTATGAAAGAAGTATGAAATACTTGGGGCTTCAGCACGATATTATCAAACTCAAGCCAGACTTGCATGTGTGTACGCACAGGCTGCATAGAAAGAAAAAGTATCTTGCCAGGTTGCCATGCAAGCGATGTTTTGCATTGAAAAAGTAACTTTCAGGGAACTAAATGTGCTGGCAAAGGTTCACTTCCCCAGCCTTGCCACGCTGGTTTAAGAGAGAGCATGGTCACATCTGCCCTTCAAATGTAAAACAATCCTCCTTCTTTTTGATACTTTGCACACATTGGTTTGGCACATATTTAAAATTCTTTATATAAAAAAGTCTTACCGAAGGCATATGATTTGCTACTTCCAAGAGAAGTGAGCAGTAAAACCAACACAAAAAATCAAGTTTTCAAAGCTAACCAGAAACTTACCTAAATTTGTCAAAATTATCTAACGACCAAAGCAAGGCACATGAATGTCATTGCTAACATTTGTGAAGCACCAGCCAGCTGATGACACGTGCCTACACTAAGCTTTTATCACGTATAGCTACTTATGTTAGAAGACTTCTGCATTCTTAAAACCAGATGTCTTCTGTTATTATGTGACTACAGAAAGCAGTATTACAAATCCCAGTTAGGATTCATCTTCCCTGCAAGACACTGATTCTCATGAAGCAAACATAAATCCTAAATAACACCTTTGTTTCTGAGCTGAGTCCAAAACTTGCATCCTCTGACCCAACTACACAAACCAACTTGGCAAAACTGAATTTAAACAATCTTTTACATTCACACAGACAGAACTTCACTAAGGTTCTGTTGATCAATCATGCAATCTCATATAAGCATGATCACATCACAAGATGCGATCACATCACAAGATCTCACACAGTCCTAATCAGATTTGTTATTATCGTGAAGGAATCAGTTAGAGAAGGTGGGATTTCTCACATCAAATTAAAAAAAAATGTTCCTCTGCTCATAAGGAGGAACTAAAATGATAAACATGGCCTGTTTCTTACAGTCCAAATTCAAGCCTCCCACACTGCTTTCAGTTCACCCTGGATCAGGCTTTTAAAGCCCAGCAGATCCCACCACCTGAGACCTTTCCAAGCAGGCAAGCATTACCTCCATTTGAACCATTTATCTCACATCCTCCCCACAAAAATTCTTTTTTTATGGATACCCTCACCTGAATAAATTTTAGTAGTAACTAACACAACAGAGAATCTTTCAGCAAGTGGCTGAACAGGACGCACAGAACTGCCCATCTCGGTTATACAAACTCCTGCTGGAGCCAATGGCACAGGATCATGAGGGAAAGAACAACAACCAAACCCCACAAAAAACCAAAATTTTGAAGATCATGCACGGTTGGAGTACTGAATTCCTCCTTTTTTTTGCTGTTGTGTTGCAGACCTTGTGAAAAGTACTTGCAAAGTCAACAAATAATCAAAAAGTTAGATAACATCAAACTGTGAAACGTGAAGATGCCACTGAAAAGCTCATTGAAATGAAACAGTTGTTTACACTCTCTGGCAGTTCCATACTTTCCAGGCTTCCTCCTTCAGTGTTCTTCCCGATTTCCATGATAATCACAGAGATATGCCTTAAAGAAAAATGACTTCAGGAGGTACAGTTGCTAGTGGAAATAATCCTGCTTTAATACCGGCATTTGAATTCTGTCCATGGCCCATTCTGAGCCCCAGAAAACATCTCCTCCATTCAGTGGGGTAACAATGCTGGTGAGAAACCAACTGCTTTAATAAGTTAAGGAGTAAGAGCTCAAAAAACAGAAATAGTCTTTCATTCAGAACATCTCTGTGAAATCATGAATCAGAGACACAAAGACATACCAAGTTAATTAGATATATGAGGTCACACTGACCATAATATAATTGGAATGCAAAGGGGAAAACAAGTCCTCCACCCACCGAAAGCTGCCCTTTCTCAACTAATTAGTTTTTTAAAAAAATACCGTGCCTGTAAGGTGCTGGGAGAGGAAACACAACACACCACGATTTAAAACTCCTTTAAAGCTCTGCTAAATTAATTTACATATAAAAAACATTCAAAACAAAAAGCTCGAAAGCTTAAAATCTGCCAGTGCCTCCGCAGTTGGGAACCCAGTGGCAGCACACGGCAATAACCAGCCGCCCTCCCTTTTTCCTGGAAAACCCGCTAAGTGCTGCTCCCGAGGTGACAGCAGCTCCTCATTCCAGACAGCGAGTACCACACTGCCCACGTCAGCCTCCGAAACAAGGCCAGAACTAATGCAAAAGCCGCTATTTCAGAAGCTGCTCTCGCGGAGGAGGGAACCCCCCGCTCGGGCACAGGGAAAACCTCCACGCGCTTTCGTGGCATTTCTGGCAACTGCGCTGCCGGTGGAAACACGCAAGGAAAAGTTTGTACTTGTGAACCCCGGCAGTTCGCACAAGGGTCTCTCGTCACCGGTCACTCGCGGGGGAAGAACATCTGGGAGAGAGAAGTTCCCGACGCACCGGCACCACAGCGACACCGCCGAGGGGACCCGCGGGGCGGGCGGGTCACGCGTGGGGCTGGCACGGAGACAGCGACCGGGGGATTCCCGAGGGCAGGGCCGGGGGATGGAGCCGCCCCCGTTACCTGGCGCTGGCGCTGCCGCCGCCCGCGGGG
>VZRV01004145.1:64987-160674 GCA_013398115.1 Falcunculus frontatus | reverse complement strand
CGAGCGGGGACGTGGCCGCTCAGCCCGGCCCGAGCGGGGCGGGGCGGGGCGGGCCGCGCCTACCGTACTGTGTGGAGTGCAGCCGCCCGGCCCCGGGACCGCCCCGACACGGCGGGCAGGGGCCGTGTCACGGTCTGGGTGTTCCCTAACGGGGCGGCACAGCGAGGAGCGCCCGGCACGGGCCGCGGCTACTCAGAGGTACCTTTGGTTTCACGGGTGGGCAGTGCCGGGAGAGCGTGAGTGTGCACAGCCAGGTGAGCAGGAGAAAAAGGGGAAACTCGTGTCGGTAGCGCGTTTCCTCTGCCTGTGCTAACAGGGAAACCGAGCCTCCCTCCGCCTTGCAGCCCCAGTTTATCACTTACAGAAGTACGCACTTCTCATTCCACCTGCACCGAAGGCAGGTAAACGATAAAGTGCAATACTTGTAGAACTGTGAAGGAACAAAGCGCTCACTCACTTGTGGGTGGTTTTGAACTTCTCCTTGTGTGACCCATCCTAGCCAGCCTGCTGTGGAACATCAGCAGAGATCACAACACTGGAGTTCACAAAAGTAAATCCTGCTCGGGCTCATATTCTATGACCTTTAAATGTACAGGATGACAGAAATAGAAGGATTCTTGCTGCCCCATGGCGCTGGAGTACAAGCTGTGCAAAGAGCGGAGACACCAACGTTGGCACGGGGAGAGAAGGGGAAGCGGAGCCTCGCAAGTCCCTCGCAGGGTTTGGTACTGGAGGAGCCTCATGTGTCCCTCATGGAGCCACCGAAGTGACACTGGCATTCACTTGGCAGTGGAACTGTACAGCCTGTCCATTTTACACTGCTGACACCACATCCCTTCACCAGTGGGATCCAAAAATGTGCTTAGCCTCAGCATCAATCCAAATGCAATGAACAACTACTGTTCCAGAGTTTCATCCAACTCGGATTGTGGCCAGATATGAAAATGTAAATTCTTTCATGCTAAGAGAAAATAGCAATACTAAATGAGAAACTACAGAAAAACCACAATGCATAAACATATGCTCTTTCCTGAGAATATATACACTATAATAAAACCCTACCAAACTTTATACATAATGAAAAAGAGTACCAGTAGCAACCTGCTGAAATCCTCAGGCTGTTCAAGTATGTGATTTTTGTATCATCAATACAATCACTTTCTTCTCTAGATGTGTAAATTAAGCCCTCTTAGTAATTTTGGTTTGGATTACCAAGGTTGCCAGATTTACTTATTATTAGACACGTAGAGCCAATTGTGCTTATAAATTGCAAAGCTTCACGTTTCTATTTCTCAAGCAAACAGTCAGTTGTCACAATTACTTGCCCAAAACATTGTGGAAAATGCAGTTTAATTCTTCAGTGCTCCATTAAGTATGTACCAGCCAAACTCGCTTCATCAGAAAGATGCACTAAAAGATGTAGTCTTTGACATTTCCACATAAAAGTTTTTCATTACAGTTCTAAAAAAATTCAGTATGTATTTTACAGAAGAAAGCAATACACGTTCCTTAGAGATGCTACTTCATCCTTTACTTGAATGGCTGATGCACCACTTTCTTCACTAAAATCAGCATATAAATAGTTCTTTTACAAGAAAAGTATTAGCACCAAAAAAAAAAAAAAAAGGGCTGGGAGTTCTTAGGCTCTAAAAAAATAATTCTGAGGCAGTCTTGGAAAGTGTCAGACAAGAATAAACTCTCAGATGAAACTTCTTTATCTTTCACAGACTTGTCCTGCAAATTTGAATTTATCCAGAGAAGATGGTGCCTACTGGTTCATAATCCAGCTTCCTGTCCAATATACTTATTACAGATTACTTTGGTAAGGTCCAAAAGTTAATTAGTGCTGAAATTCTCTGGAAATGCATCAAAAGTTTCTGAGGACATGACTGAGGCCTTGGTCCAAGCCAAATCAGCATCTGAAATGAGATATCATTAACATCTTAATTAAAAAAAAAAAAAAAAGCTTTTTATAAGCCATGCATCTTCAATTTCTGCACATGAAAAACTGGGACACAAGGAAGTTTAGGCTGAACATTAAATTCGTCCATAAATTTTAAATCAGTGAGGAGAGTTATCTATTTTGAAGCAAATTATTTAATTTTTGTGCAGTACTTGAACTGCTGGTTCACTTCAGTACAAGAGTGAAGAAGTTTTCTCATAAAGTGATGTCATATTCAGTGGATTTCCAGCCTGGAGGATTGTTTGTCTACTTTTTTTTAAAAAAGAAAACTTTTATTAGGTGAGGTTACATAATTATGCTTTTTCCCTCCAGGAAAAATATTTGAATGCATTTCAGAGGGGGCAGTAAGAAGAAGACAGTCAGTAGCATTTGAAAATGTAGAGAATTATCTGGAACCAGAATACCTCTCATGGTGTGAAGGCAGAAAAATTAGATTAATTCTACATTAGGTGCTATATTTAATAAATTATGGCTTCTAAACCAACTTTTCTGCTACTGGAGTTTCTTGTCCTCCTTAAAGCCGTATTTCTTTTGATCCATCAGGATCTGCCCCCTGTTCACCCTGTCAATGTTTGCATTAATCCAGTAGCTTAGAATAGCCTTATGTAATTGGGAATTCCTACTCTGACAGTGCTCATGGGGTCACTCTTCTGTTTACTCATCTTCTACCTTATCTGCAGCAAAAGAAAGACAGATGAGTGTAAACATAACAGAAATAGCATATTTGTTCACAGGAATTAGTACTGGATTACCCACTGGTTTCACAGGAAAGAAACAAACCATCTCCCCAGCACACTCAAGTTCAATTTCCACACTTCTTTATGAAAATCGGCTGCTGAAATAAAACATGCTCCGTCTGTGCAAGATGTTTTGTGCAATCGCAGGTAAGAATTCATTCCTTTCATTTGTCCAGATGACAGATTGCGATATTTACCCTAAATGACCTAGCTTTACACAGCAACACTGCCCACGTCCACGCTGTTAACCATTCCCTTTCTAACAACTCTTGCAAACATCAGGAAACTTCATCAAATTTATGGGCAGCAAACATTCAAAGCAGATCTTTAAATCGCTGCACATTTCACGCAAAGGAGCAGAGTTATAACCACTGAGCCGCGGGGGCAGAGTCCGCAGGACGCGGGGCGGGAGGCCCTGAGGGGCGGCCATGAGGGGGGCGGGGGGGAACCGTCATGGGGCGGAGCTGCGCCTGCGCAGTCGGGACGGTCCCGCCTCCGGTGCGGGCGGGCGCGGGAAGCGGCGGCGGTCGCGGCGTAGGGGGTGAGTGAGCGAGTGAGCCAGTGAGCGGTGCGGGCGGGTACGGCCGGGGCTCTTCCCGCCGCTATTCCCGGGATTCTTCCGGGATTCTCCCGCTGGCAGCCGCCTTCCCCGAGGGCTCTGTGCTCTTGGAGGGCTCTGTGCTCTTGGAGGGCCGGCACGTGGCTGGCTAAGGGGGAGTACGGCCGGAGGTCGGCGCGTGGCCCGGTGTGAGGGCAGCGGAGGGAGGCTGTGTCCAGTTCTGAGCTCCTCCTAGTACAAAAAAGACAAGGAGAGGGTCCAGCGGAGGGAACAAAGGTCATGAGGGGTCTGGAGCATCTCTCTGGTGAGGAGAGACTGCGGGAGCTGGGCCTGGCTAGGCTGGAGAAGAGAAGACTGAGAGGGGTTTTCATTAATGTACATAAATATCGCTGAGGGGTGTCAGAGGACGGGCCAGACCCTTTTCAGTGGTGCCCAGCGGGCAGGACGGGGAGCAGTGGCCGTGAAATGAAGCACAGAAAGTTTGGCCTCAGCATGAGGAAGAACTTTTTTTCCGTGGCGAGTGGCAGAGCGCTGAGCAGGCTGCCCGGGGAGTCGTGGAGATTCCCTCTGTGGGGACACTCCGAGCCCACTGGGGGTTCCTGGGTGACCTGCTCCGGGTGACCCTGCCTTGGAGGATTCCCCAGGCCCCTCCCAAGCCCAGCGATTCTGTGTTTTAACGCCGAGCCTGTCATGCATCATCCCTGTCCCTGCCAGCCCCTCCTGGTCCTGCTCCCTTTGCCTTCTCCTAATGCACAGCCCTGTCCGCACAGGAAAGGCTGGGAAGCATGTTTATTTGGGATACCTGGGGTTTTAATGTTGTGTCCCAGTGGTTCCTGGGCTGTGAGATACCAGGGATTTGTGTGGGACACCCCCAGAGGGGTTTGGGGTGATTAATTTGGGCCAGGGATGCTCCAAGTGCAGCAGGAGTGCAGGGCAGTGAGAGCTGGGCCTGGCATTAGGGCTGCTGTTCATATGTGAAACTTGGGAAAATAAAAATGCAGGCTGGTATGTCATCCCTGAAGGGTCCAGATGTGCTGTTGGGGTTTTTTTACCTCTTACCCCAGATTGTAGTGTTGAGAGAAGAAGAAAGTCCACAGGAAAGCACATCAGGTGTGCAGGTGTTCTACAAGCCAGGTGTTTCCTGTTTAGTTACAAGTCAGTGAAACATATGGCAGCTTCTCAGCCTGGAAAGGGTGGGAATGTTGCCCCTGGAATTACATGATATGGTGAAATGGGGAGTTTTGAATTTTTCCATACATGCTAAACAAGGTTGATGACCCATATGAGAAAAAGGGTGATCTGTTAATTTAGCCTTGTTAATGGTTTCTGGCTGTTCACGAAATTGTCAGAATGGGGATATGTTTGGTGAAGATAACTGCAAGTGAGTGAAAAGTAGTTCTTTCCCAAATAATAGTTCTATTCTGGTTTTATTTGTTAAAGTATTTTTGGTTTAAAAAGTTGATTTTCAAAACTGTGTGACCTTTTGTAAACACACCTTCCAAAACAAAAAAACCCCAAACCCAAGCAATCCATAATTGGATTCTAAATTAAACCTGCTCTGTGTGAAATAATAAATAACAATTACGAAAAGCTGAAAAGTTTTAGGACTGAGTTTTAGTGTGGTTTTCATGTGGAATACAACAGGTGTTTTCCTGTACTCCAGCTTTACATTCAGTTGTTTCATTAAGGTGCAGAGACGTGGTACCTTCACATTCCCTATAACACTTTGATGTTGCTGCTGTTTTTGTGAGTGTTTTCTTCCTGAGCATGTGGAAGATAATTTTGTGAGACTCTGAAATGTTCTTACAGAATTTTGAAGAGACACCACTTGCTCTCATGAATTGGAAGCTACAATAATCTTTTTTTCTTTTCCTTTTCCTATAGGGTCAAATTACCAGTGTTTTCATTTCCTTCTGGATTCATCATGATTACTCCAGTTTTTGAACTGACCCAGGATCCGGATTTTCTTACAGTAAAAATCAGAGTGCCTTACGCCAGAGCTTCAGAGTTTGACATTTATTTTGAAGGGGAAGATTTCAAATTTTATGCTAAGCCATACTTCCTCAGGCAAGTAGTGGAAAAAAAAATTAAAATTGACCTTCATAGTAGAGAATTTTGGTCCCTTCAGAATGTTCCTAATCTACAGCTTTTATTCTGTTGACTACACACAGCTCAGTTCCTGAAGAGATTCGGTTTTTTGGATCTGCCTTCTTTGTTCCTAGGCATTAAATCATGTTAAAGGGAGTTGAAAGAAATACTTTCCTAAATTTACTGTACAATGGATTTTTAATTGTAAATGGTCAGAAAACTCTCTGGGTGTAAATTTTGTAGAGTGTGTCTTTTCCTGGGAGGGATCCGGGGGGATTGAAGTGCATGGATTCCATTACTGTGAAAAGGAGTCACGTAGTTATTAAGTTCTTTGTGCTGCTTTTTGAATGTGCCTCACATTTTTATAGGCTGAGACATTAACTTGCAGAATTAGTCAGAGTGAGGCATCTCATTTTTTGCCTGCAGATTGACACTTCCTGGAAGAATTGTAGAGGATGGCAGAGAAAAAGCATCGTATAATACGGATGAAGGTATTGGTTAATGTTATTGGTATCTGTGTCATTAAAAATGTTGCTATCTCCAGTAATTTATACTTACAAACAAAAACAGCAATAAAGCAATAAAGTTGTTGCTTGCAGAACCTTTATTACATGACTTAAGACAATAATCAGATTGGTGAATGCAGCTCCTGTGGATTGTTTGGTGGAAGGATTAAAAATTAAATAAAGCTTGTTTTCTTCTGTTGGTTTGTGTTTATACAATGTAAGTCAGAAGACTCCAAGTAGTTAAATATTCTCTTTCATGTTTTATCATTAAAATCTTGAATTGTTATGAAATAAGGTTAAAAACATGCACAGGGATCAATGCATAATAAAATACTGCCTGCAATTGTCCTACTTCCTCCGAGCCTTTCTCATGAAAGAAAAATGCACGTTTGTCTGTCTCAGATATTTTAATGCAATGTTTATATTCTGACTTCTTTTAAGGTACTTTTACAATTCAGTTACCCAAGGAGAATCCTGGCCAATATTTTGAGGGGCTGGACATGCTGACATCTCTTCTAGCACCAAAGAAATCAAGATCAGCAAAACCTTTGGTAGAAGAGATGGGTATGACAAAATCAATCTTGTTTATGCAAGATGATACATGTATGTAATGAAACAGTTATAGATCTGTAGAGTGATACATGTAGAAAAGTACAATATTTCTATTACTGACTAATCCAAGGTATGAGCAGGGTGTGAATAAATTAAAGTGTGGATAAGAAATAAATATGTTGTAGATGATACACGTCAACTTTATAGTTTTAGTTATGTTTAAATTTTTCCAAAATGTGCTTAAAATGTACTTTAAAAATATGCTAATGCTCTGTAGGTCTTTGTACCCCTCTAGTGGCTGTAGAACACACACACAGTTGAGTCTTCTGCTTTCTACAAACTAAAAGTGGACTTTTAGCTCAAATGAGAAGCTAATTAAAACCACAGGTTCTAGTACAGGTCTTGCTTAGCACTAGTATTTAGCAGACAAAAATGTTTGTCCATCTCTGTTTAATTTTTTAATACCTACCTTAAATTATTGATAACATCACTTAGGTTCCGTCAGGGTTCTCCTAGCATCAAGTGCTGATCTAGTTGAAATCAGTGGAACAGCTATTTCAGTCTGAGGGAGTGCACTTCAAATTTAGTGTTCCTGATGTTCATTTTTGAAAACTGGGGAGTTTGAAGCAGGACCTGTGGGTTACAGATCTGTATGACCCAGTGTCAGTAAAATTTCTTAGAAGATGGAGTAAAATGAGGGAGGTTTCTTGTGCTACCAGTGCTACCCTTCTAGGAAATAATATTTATTTTTCTGTGTAATAATTTTCTTTCTCTGACCATGCTGTAGATACAGCTGCCTCTGCTGAGCTGTCTGAGGACAATGAAGAGGAATTTGACTGGGAAGTGGAACAGATCCCTTATGAAGAAAGCCCTGCACCACTGCAGCATCCCTATGGATTTGGGAATTTGCGCTCAGGGGTGTTCCAGAGGCTGCAGGTAGATACATTTTTGTCTTTTCCTGTCTTAAAAGTCCTGGGTAAGCTTCCTGGCTCATGAGACAGCAACTTTTGAAAAGTGCAACTCAGTTATGTAACTCTAACTCATTATTGTGTGAATTGTAGTATTCATAGGCTTTGGAGCAGAATTGCTGTTTATGGAGAAGGTATTTACATTCTTTTGCACATATATGCTGGTTTATTGCCATGAAATTTGTGAAGAAATACGTGTCCCATCAGCATTAATGGGATAGGAAATAACTACTTAATGATGTTTAAAAGGGCACTGCAATTGCCTATTAATTAATGTACAGCCACTTCAGAGAGTGAGAGTATTCTCAAAAGTCACAAGAGTGATGTTTGATTCTTATCTTGCCTTTGTTGGGGTTCTGTGCCTTTGTTAAACATTGCAAATTTATCGTAATACGAAATAACCTCCCTGCCTTATGATAAAATGGTCTGAATAGACTTGATAATATCATGAATTCTAAGGAGCTTCAAATAATTGCGTTTCCTTGGAATTTTGATGTTTTATTTGCACAATGGAGCCTGAATTTGGAAGACTTGAAAGGGAGGTTGAAGCTTTTCTGGGGATTTCAGTGCAATGCTGATAAGCATCCTTCTTAAATTCTTACTAAATAAATCTTGTGTGTCATACCAGTGGCTTGGTCCTATAATTTTGTTCCCATTTGCAGGATGAGCTCAGTGATGTTATTGACATTAAGGATCCAGACCAAACTCCTGCAGAGGAACGTAGGAGGAAACGTTTGGCAGCTGAGGCTGCCAAGTTTGAGCCTGATCATTACCTGTGAGTACTGATTGACTTCACCTGACCAAGTACCTCTGAAACACCTTCCCTTTTCTATTTTGCAAATGATTGGCTTTAAGATCACTTTCAGAAAGAATAGCTTTACTTTTGGGCTGGTTTTGTCTCATCAGAGCAGGCCTTAGTGGGTATTCTTAGTGCGACACTGACACAAAGCACTGCTCATCTGTTTTGGGGTTGCTCACGTCTTTAATTACTGCTTAAGTCTGTCTTCAAGGGGGGCTGCTGTCAACTGTTGCAGAATATTGTTTCATAGTTTATCTCTTCAGCAGCTGAGCAGCCACTCCCTGCCAGCATTTTGGGTTGACAAAGTCAGAACTTTGTTTTCCTGTTGTGACACAAGAATTAATGAGCCGTCCTGGTCTAGGAGGAGAGAATTCGAGTTTTGAAGTTACAAAGGTTTTGTCTTGGCCACTTTGTTTTTTGCTTTGTGGTTTTTGTTTCATCACATTAAACCTGTTTTAGAGCAGAGTGAGGAAAATGTCCAAGATTTTGTGTTTCTTTTGTGCTTCATTCCATGTGGGGAGATGAAAATGATTCTTTGTGCCTTTCAGGTAGGCGTATTTCAGGTCAGGTTAGGTTCAGATAAGTTAAATAAATGGAAGCCATGAGATTTATTAATGTAGATTGATTCCTGCAAGATGGGTTTGGTGGGAGAAGAGGGTAGTCCCCAGGAGGGAGAATTAGTACTGTGGTGTGTTTTGTGGGGACAGGAAGGCTTAACCTGTTTCGAGCTGTTCAGAAGGTAACTTTGCAAACCTGGAATTTTTCCTCAGTTGGATCTTTCAGAGGCAGCCTCATGTCTTCCTGTAACACACAGAAAATAGAAGAGCTTTCTTGAACTACATTTCATTAGAACTGAAGTAGTTCCTAACCTCTAATGGGATGCAAATTGCAGTAATTTTAAGTTTCCATTTTAGACTCTGTGCTCTGGCCTGGTAGAGCTACACCATTTAGTTTAATGGCTGTGTCTTGGTTGTTTCAGAACAGATGATACCAGCCTTTCTTCAACAAAAATTGTTTTCCTGAGGAGAACAGAAGCTCTGGTAGAAATGGGGGCAAACAAGTGTTCTCATGGCTTTGAGGAAAATGTACTCTGGCTGATATCTCTAAGTTGCTTTGACACTGAAAGGAGGCAACAAAAAAAATCTGTCATTGTGAGAGAAGCAAATTGCATTCCGTGTTCAGGTTTTGTGTGGTGGTTAAGAAAGTATTAAGAAATTTCCTGTGGGTTTTTTTGTTCAATTCTCAGTATTTATACCACTGTTTGGCTTGAAGAAAAAGCTCAAATGGTAAGAGGAGGCTTAGAACTTGAATGCTTTAGGATAAATCCTTCCAGAATTACTAGATTGAAATTTTTACCACAGTGGCTTTGTGCTGAGAATGGAGGTGATCTTTCTTCCACAATTCATGTACAACTCTTCTTTTTCCACCTTGCTGCTGCATGTCCTTTCTTACCTTAAAGTCCATCCCCATCCCTGCTTCACCTTCACCCTTCAGCTGCACACCTTCCTCCCCACAAATTCCCTGGGTCTTAAGTGGGAGAGCTACTCAGTAAAATCAAGTGATTTGTGTGAGAAGCCTTTGGAGTGTTTTCCTTTAGCTACATTCAGAACAAATCAGGTTGGTTCAGCTTCATCTGATACTGCAAGCTGATCAATTCCCTGGGCTTCTGGGTGGCTCAGGGGAAAGGTGGAGGAAGTAAGGAAGAAATACTGAAAGGTAAGAGAATATTGGGTTTTTTTAAATTATTATTATTCTCTGCTTTAAAGTCAAAGAACATATTTCTAACATGGAAAATAACCTGGAGCCAAGTGAGATGTATTCTATGGATGTGTTAATATGTACCCACATATAATATGAATTGAAATAAATAGCATATGAAAGTTCTTTTTATTTTCCCTAGAGCTGACTTTTTTGAAGATGAAGCTATTAAGCATCTTTTAAAGTACAAACCCTGGTGGATTGATGCTCATAAAAAGATGACAGCCCTGCAGGGAGAAAGTCATCAGGAACATGACAGTCCTGCATTTGGTGAGAATATACATATATATAAATATATATACACATACACATCTGTTGCTTGAATGATAATTGCTGTGGTGCCATGTTATAGGTTATTGTTCTTAAAGGAAATGTATTACTTTTCTGCATTTATTATTTCTTACTTTATTATATTACTTTATGGATCGCAGAGACTTTTCAAAGAAAACTTTTTGTGTCCATTTAGAAACCTAAAGGGATGTTTCCAGGGTGAGTAGATGACCTTGTGGAAGCACTGTTAACAGATAACTGAGGCTGCCTCCCAGCACACAGTGATTGCAGAGAGCACTACAAGTTACCATTGTGCATTTTCTTCTATTGTTCTTTGTTCATTTCCTATGTAGTATGAAAATCTGATATTACTAAAGTAGATGATGATAATCCCTTCACCAGAGGTTCTCAGTGCACTGATAATAGCTGCACATCCACATTTTCTCTGGGAGAGCAATTGAATTTGGGTAGATGTTGTGTATTTTACTGTGAATGTAATCAGATCTTCATTCCTGGTCTCTTTTCAGCCTCTGAAGCCAGAAATTGTTAATTATGTCCATCATAAACACTTGGTTTAAAAAAACATTGGACAAAGGTACAAGAGGCTTGAAAACACAATAATGAGGGGTTCCTTTGTTTGTTTTTATCCATTCACTCCTTAGTAAATGAAATGCTGCTCTGTTTGCTTGGGTTAAGGAATATAATTAAAGCAAAGAGCTGCTGGATGATTTTATTGATAAGGAATGTTTTTACTCCAAATTGAGGTAGTGAGGAAAAACATGCATGTTGCTGGGTCTTAGGGGTGCCAACAAACTCCTCAAAAGCCTGGCAAGCCTGCTAATGGAAATTACACAGAAAATGGACTTTATAAAGGACCATCTTTTCTCCAAACCATTTCTTATAACAGATCTATATTTAATAAGAATGATCCAAAAAATCTCACCTTCGTGGGGCTGAGTGGAGAGGCTCATGCAGTTTCGTGAATCTTGAGGAAATTTAAGTAATGTAAGAGGCAATCTGGAGTTTGGGTGATGTTAATGGCAACAACTCACCCTTTTCTTTGGAAAGACCTCAGTTTTGGTAACATTTGTGCTGTTTGAATAAGTGACTGAAATCGGTGGAGGTTCCTAAACCTGAGTGAGCTGTGGTGAAGGAAGCCACCATGAGAGGGAGTGCAGGTTCTACTTGAAGGTCTCCTGTGAGTGGAAATACAAAAGGGCAGGAGGTGGCTCCAGGCTGTTCCACCTGGAACCTGATCATCAGTAGGATGTATTCCCTGTGGTTTTATATTGCTTTATCCAGCTGAAGGAATGGTGCAGTTAATCAGGAATTCCTGTCTGTCCTGTGTGAAGGAAGGATTTGTTCTTGATTAAAGATGTGCTGCTCCTCAAGTTAAACATGTAAAAGTGAGTTTAGGTGGGAAAGAGACATAAAAATCATCAGATTCTTTAAAAGTTTATTTTCTTCTTCAGAAACACTGAATGAATAGAATTTTTTTTTCTTCCTTTTCCTGACTTACATTGATGTCTTTTCAGTTGTTATCTTCATTGGTTTCTTGGAACCAAAAACTTGATTACTTTTGTCTTTATAATGTCTTTGGCTGCAAGGAGTAATTAGAAGTACAGATGGCCTTTTTTATTTTTTGCATGACATTGCAATTAACTGAAGATTTTCTTTGGTTGATTGCTGCTCTTATATTTATCCCTGGTTTTTTTCTCTTTGTTTTTACATCATCAGGTTCTTCTAATGTCTCATTACCAATTTTTTTCTTTTTGGTTCATCTCTTCTCATTAACATTTAAAGTTTTCTTTTCTCTTCTGTCCTTACTTTGAATCTATTTTTATTTGACCTTTCTACTTTTTCTCCAGCTTGTGTGCATAGTTTGTGTGTTTTGCCTTTTTAAAAAATTTTTTCTTTTTCTTATCCTAAGTGTCTCTTCTTTCTTTTGTCCTTTTCGTACATCTCACCGTGTATTCTTTTCCAGCCTTTTTTGTTCACACTCAAAATGTCTAGTTCAAGTCAAGTAATACTCCATAAAGCCTTACTAATTACACAGCCTTTTCCATGAGGGGATAAAATTTTTGGAAAGCTTGCTTTCTGGTGCTGCTGAAGTTTACATTAGTGTCTTGCTTCTACAGATTCCAGATGAAAGGGTTTGTATTTTCTAACAGTCACATTCAGCTTGGTTAAAAGATCATTTTTATTCTACTTAAAAGTTCATTTTTATTCTACTTCCAATTGCACAACTGTAAAAAACTCCTCTTTAGGCAACACAATAATCTTCAAAGGCTCAGGCTGACATATGTATTTAATCTAACATTTATATGCTCCAAGGATATCTTATTTTGTTCAGGGTAACCTCTCATGCTTACAGTGACTGTTCTTTCTCATTTCTTTATAGAAAGGGAAGCAATTTCCTTTTGAAGTTCCACCTTTCAGTAAGGCTCGGCTCAAATATATGCCATTACTGCTAGATTCATAAGTTTAAGATGGATTACATTTCTTTTTCTATCAAATTTTTGCAATTGTGCTGTCTACCTGCTTTGCTCAGTTTTCAGGGCTTTGCATCATGTGTTCCTTCCTGGCATTGCTCTGCTGCAGAGCAGGTTTTTGCTACGTGAGGAAATTCTGCCTTTTATTCATGTAAAACTCTTAATGATCAGTCTCCACTGTAAAATATCTCAGGTTTTAAAAGGCAAGAACAGTAGGAAGAAAGAATGATGTATGGTGTTGATATGTTTGCAGGAACTGTGGATTTCTTAAGGAATAGTAAGAAAAATGAGCATAAAGGAAACTGAGATCCAGGAAAGGCTGTCCAAGTCCAGTGGTTCTATGGAGAATGCCTGGAGGAAGAAGGTCAGAAGTGATGTGGAGGAAATGTTGATTTGAGAAGTGGAGGTGGAGCCTTGACAGTGAAGAAAAGATAAGTGAAGGAGATCAAATTTGGACAGAAGAATTGCAAAGACGGGAGAGGGATGAGCAAACCAGACTTGACTGACCGTAGTTAGCATGAGTATGCCAAGGGGATAGATTTGTGGTTTTAGGACTTTTGGCTCACTTCCTGAAAAACTGAGGCTGTTCTCATCACAGTCTGCCAGACGGAGCTTTAGGGAGTCTCAGAGATGGTCACATTCTGAACTTTCCAAAAATGGCCCCATGTACATGGAGAAGAGCTTTTACTGAATCTTCCGTGCCACCTTTTGAGGAGCAGGGTCTGTACAGGAAAGAGGAAGTGGGAAGTTCCACTAACCTCTCATACCTCAGCAGGTTGCAACAAATACAAGCAATTTAACAGAAAATCAGCTTTATTATTTTAGTTACTTGTTTAAGTTTACATTATTATTGAGTATTTTTAAGGCAGTATCCAGCCCCGGGGAAAATGCTGACCCTGTACAAAGGCTTTGGGTGACTCCAGTCAGAGTAGTGCTGCCTTTTCATCTTGTAATGGCTTAGGAAGAGCTTGAAGAGAGACTTGTTTGCTACTGATTAATATCAACAACTAACTTCATTCTGACTACTCTGCTCTCTGCTGACTAATCTCCTCCTTTAGCTGGTGTTGCTGATTCCTTAACCTACAGGAATAGAAGCATATGTTTAAAAACCTTAAAATTGTAACATATTAGTTTAAAGAGAAAGAAAGAGAAGGAGGGGTCAGTTCTGCTCATTCTTTCCCTTTGGGAGAGCTGTGGGATTCAAGACTTGGCTTGAGAGGGCCATAAACTGAGGCTCTGCTCTCACCAGATTGTCAGAGGTACTTCCTGACCTGTGCTTTCTGACTGACCACTGAGTCAGCTCTCTGTGTGGGTCCAGCACATTTTATCTTAGTGCTCCTAACTCGTTTAGAACTGAGAAACTCATAGTAGGCTGGAGATACAGATCTCACAGTGATTTAAGTGGTGTTATCACAGTGTAAAATAGCAGTAGGGCTGTAACAAAACACCCTCTGGCTGTCAGACCTCATCCTCCCCTCAGAGATTAAACTCTGCTTCACTGACACTCTGCTACTGAAGGACAATTTGAAGTATCTTCTTTTTTAACATGAGGAATGGCCAGCTTAAAACAACTAAAAGAGGTGATTAAAATGTAATGTCTGCAGTCTCATCCGTCAGTAACTTTGTGAGATGAATTCGTCTGATTCCTTTAGATGTGGGTATATTAACACACAATTATACTCTGGCATGGTTTTGCCACTGGCAAATACACAAAACAATTTTAAATCAAAGTTACAAAAAACTTGCCAATTTAGCTTACTTGATAAGTAGCAGCAAGTGCTGCTTTGCATTAGATTAATACTGATTGTGGTACAGATTGTTAGCTAAAATTGGCAGTGCAAGTGTACAAAAGTGTACAGGCTTAGTACAGCAGAAAATGTAATTACAATTTTAATTGTTCTGATAATTTCACACCATGTACTTGGAAGTTTTGAACTGGGAAAACAAAGTAGGTGGTGGTTTGGACATGTTAATGATGAGTTTCAGGCCTGGATAATTAATTGTTCAAAAACTTCAAGCAATGGATAGATACTTTTGTCTAACATTGAAGTATTTTCTCCAGTGAAAGATACTTTATTTAGAACACCTGGCACTTTGCAGCAAGTTAATGAACATCTTGTATCATTTACCTTTGGGAATTGTCTAGTCTACATCTTGTTTGCTGTTATTTAGTAGACTTGGAATTTCTGTGTTTATGGTCCAGTTGTAGATGTTATGATGCTTCAGAGTTTGAATTTTAGAGGAAGAAAACTTTACTTCTATGTGTCTTGAATTTCGCTTGGAGTTTCTTTGCTTGCTCTTTAAAAGTGAAGTGTGGTTCACTTTTACATTGGAGAATCAACTTATAAAGAAATCTACTGATAGAGATACATCGTCTGTAGTTGTGATTCAGGGGGTGAGACTGAACTGCTTTGCATGAGCAGAAAAACAGAGTTAGAACTGTCATTGTCTTTCTAAATTTTCACTTGCCCCTGGATTTTTGTCTCATACAGTGTGAACTTAAGAATCTTGATTTTTCTCAGATCCTGATTGTGCATTTATCTCTGTATAAGATATCCAGGCATCCACAGAAACCCTTGGCACCTGGAGAGGTACAAAATCATCAGTGTGTACATGCAGTGCTGGAGCTTGACATTGAAAGGAATATACCAGAGCTTAATAGAAGTTTAAAAGGAAACTAAGAGTGATTTAGGCTTTTTCTTGAGTGATGGGTGACTTGTGATTAGTTACATGCTCCTTTTTAAAGACACTGTTGAAGTAGTGTTACCACCTATTAAAGTGAATGTGCCAGCTTTAAATTCATAATCAGTTATGCTTTTTCTTTTTATAGTTGTCTTTTCTGAGGAAGAGAGAGAGCAGATGAGAAAGTTCACAAATAAATCTTATCTTCTGGATAAAAGAAGCCATCACCATGTATATCTTGGATTAATTGATATTCTTCTGGCATATTGTTATGAGATCTGTGTCAATGAAGGGGACAAGAATGTAAGTTTAAAAAAGTAAAAAATATAATATGTTTTAGGAACCTAGTGCTGGACCCGGTACTGCCATTTAGGAAACTTACCTTTTAAAGTGAACTTAGTTCCAGGCATCAAAAATACACGATGAAGTTAAAGTGAAAGACTTCATATCTCTAGATGTGGTGCACATGGGGATTAGTAGGGTTTCTAAATACTTGTGTTCTTCTGCAGCAGCACTGTAATAGGAGAGATGTGGAGTTGCAGGAGATTCCAGACAATTCTGTGTATTTCTGATTTGTGTATCTTGATTTATTCAAATGCAAATTTAACAAGAGAATTGTTCTTTTTTGTTCTGTGTGGATACCTTGCCCTCTTGGAAATAGAATTGCTTCCCAGGTACGACTTTGTGCCTTGCATCTCCTGTGCTCATATGAACCAAGGAGATGCTTTTTCAGTGCTTTTAATCAAAATACTGGAAAATGTAATCAATCTTAATCAGACTGACATGCAGGGTATGGATTGTAGAATGACAAGCAAAATGTCCAGACCCGCTGATTCATCAGAATAATCTGGGATTGTTGTTGTGTTGCATGTTAGTGCTGGGCAGAACTGCAAATCTGCCAGGAACACAGTTGTACAAATCTTTATTGGTTTTGCAGTAACTGTATGGTGAATGTGGAAAACACACTGGAGTTTTTTTCCCCTTTCCCCCACCTTTTTTTTATTCCTGTTTAATAGGAAAACCAAGACATTCAGGCCACACAAATCTTTACTAGAGCCAGGATTTTAGATCAAGGCTTTCTGGCTTTTTGCCCCAATCATCCCACTAGACCACACTTCCACTCCAATACTATGAATCTGTCACATATTAAGAATGATGACATTTTACATGTACTGCTGGCTTTAGGACCCTCTCTGAAAGCCAAAAGTCTTGAGCTGTTTTCATGAAACAAGGTATTTGAGCTTGGCTTTTGTTGATTGAAGGCTCTGTTGCTTTGTGCAAAGGGACAGAATTCCACTAAAATACCATTTCTCTGTGTACTCTGTTGTATTTTAAAGATTTTGTGCATGGGCTGCATCTTCCCACTATGGAAACCCATTCAGTTATTCAACATCTGCATTGCAATATAATTTTTAATGCTCTCCTGTGGCCATTTCAATGCCCGTAATGTAATTACTGCTTCTTATTCAGAAACATTCTTAAATTGCTGCCAAAATGTTATCTTAAATAGTTTGCCAGCAGTGTTGGATTAGATAATACTTGTTTTACTGTCCTCTCTTAAAATCAGGTTGAATCATCTTGGAACATCAGGAAACTGAGTGCAACGTTGTGCTGGCTGGAGGTAAGGTAAAAGTAAAGTTTTGTGTTATATTTTTGCTGTATTACTTGAGGATTTTTTGGTATTTTATGTTGTTCCTGTGAGTAGTGTGTTTACTACTCTTTCAGTGTTGACAATGAATTACGTGTATGTCCTGGTTTTGATGGTACCGGGAATTGATTTCTGGGCTCCAGAAGGTAGTGGGCACATGTCGTTTTACCTGCCCCCTTCTTTTCAGCCTTATTCTTGGAATAATAAAGGTTGGAAAGGACCTGTAAGATCATCAGATCCAATCATAACCAGCACCTTCACCATGTTCACCGTTAAACCACGTCCAAGTGTGTCATCCCTGTTTCAGTTGCTGCTCACCCTTTTGGAACCAACAGAGTTTAGAGGAAACCCTGAATTCCATTCTCTCCACGTTCAGATTGTTCACTGAAAGTTCCCAGGCCTGTGTAAAGAAACTGTTACAGAGCTGGAGGTGGAAAGGACTTGACCTGGCCTGAAATCCATTAATTCTTAAACTGCAGGAAGGTGGAAAGGACTGTCCCAGCCTCAGTCCTGAAACAACTGAGCCAAGTCTCACTTGCAGGATCAGAACTGAACTTGCACAGGATTTTTGGGTCCAGTCCTTCAAACCTTTCCAGTAGTGGTGAATGTTACATTCATTTACAGCTTGTCCTGTGACAACAGGTTTTCTTTTGAATTCTGCAGTAGTGGGTTACAAAGGAGTGCAGTTAAAATGCCTTGACTGCCTTAATTCACAATTTATTTTTTTTTTCCAGATCGATGTCCTAACATAGTGAAGGAGTTTTCTGCATGTGCTTACCCTGTGATAGAGCAGTTCTTGGTGCAGCCTGAGCCAGCAGTGTATTTCACACCTACAAAACTCACAATCCTGGCACCAAGCTGTTAATAACTATCTCTGTTAGAGAAACCATTAGGGCTGGGAGTTTTCATCCTTCTGTTAAAAAAAATTGCCTCAGCTCTGGTTTGTTTGAGCTGACTGCCATTTTGCTTGCCATGGCATGTACACACCTTAGCCTCTAAATATTCAATCACAAACCATAAATGATTTAAATGCTTGCTGGTGATCCATTAAAGTGAACGATGGGTTGAGGTAGTCATAGAATGCAAAGAAGTGCTGGATGTCAGCATAGTGCTTTTATTAATTTTAATATATTGAGAGTTCATGATGAAATAGGGGTTTTTTTTAAATTAATTAATAAATGGAGTATTTTGTCTTGAAAAGTGAAAGCCAGAAAGGAAATCACTCTTAAGAAAGTCTTTAATAACTCCTTAATGCCTCTGGCCTGAGTAAATTAGAGGTGTTCCTCACTGATAAAGGAGGAAAATGAACTGTTCTCCCCAGGCAGGTATATTTATCCCTGTCTTGAATATCTAGAATTTTCATGAAAAGCAGAGTCGTGTATCATTTTTAAAGATCTTATATGTACACATGTATTTGGTTAATATCATATGGATTTAATTTTTCTTTATTCTTAAAAGGCTTTTTTATAGCTTCTCCTTAATATATATAATAATGTGGGACAGATGTAATTTATTGCTTTAATCTAAAGGATGGCAAAGTCTTGAGTTAGATGTTTTATTCCCATGTTCTCTACGTTCCTTTTGTAATCCCAAACCACTAAAATGTATAGGGCTCCTGTTATCTTGCCATGCAAACTAAATATGCAGTGTCTTGTTTCTATTTAACATGTACATTTCCATATCTATTCAAATACAGATTTTTAGAGGCATAATAAATCAAAATGTGCTCTTTTTTTCCCCTATTCTGCTATGGTTTTTTTCTTAAGGGAAAACAAACAAGCACACAGACTAATTCAGATTTTTCACTGATACACACAGAGTTTCTCCAGCATCCATGATGTCCTGGTATCTTTTGGAAGAAGAGTGCTGTGCTATCCCCTGTACAGGCATTTTGGGCTGGTGACACGTGCCTTCAGTGACACAGTCATGATTCTGCAGCTGGGTGAGTGTTTAGGGCTGGAGGTTGGACAAAACCATCTTTTTATACCTTGGGTTCTTGAAGTTACCTGCAACTTTTCTATTTAGCATGAGTTACTTCTTTGAAAAAAGCATTAAATTTATTTTTTGGACAGAAGGATCACAGAGAAGCTTCAGTGGTTTCTTTTAAATGTTTGTGAGTTGCAGGATTAAAAACCCACACAAATGGCAATATTAATCTTTACTAGTGCCAAAAACTGTTGCTGATTGAAAATACCATTGACATAACAGTCAGAAAGTGAAGTTTTGAGAGGAAGATGGATGCTGTCCCTCCTCACTTATCTCCACTGCCTTATGTTGCTGTTCATAAGTGTGAAAAAAGAAAATTCTGATAAAAAAACTGCAGTGATACAGTATTGAAAGCCTTTGGGGCATTTTCTGAGGAGGGTGGTACATGAGAGGTAAGAAATTTGCTTTTCTTTTAATGCCATGATGGAAAATGGTGTTGCAGTGAACGTTCAGTGATCCTGTGAAATATTGCCTGACTGGGTAAGTTATTACCAGGATGTTTCAATTTAGAAGTTGGTAGAGTTCTTATCTTTAGATGAATGCTCCTCCTTGAATATGTGGAAAAACACACAGAAGTCTGCAGGGAAAAAGAATGTAAAATAGAAATACGTGACTTAAACTGTCCTTCCAAATACACAGGATGAAAGCTGGTAGAATTTCATGATAATGTCAAATCAGATTATCATATCAAATGGCAGATACAGAGCTGGGGTCAAATTATATCCTCATTTTGAAATAGTCTGTGGAAAGAGAACTGGATTTCTGAATCTGTAAAATTCAGGTTTCAGGCTGTTGTCTGGCAGCTCTCCCAGCAAGGAGCTCCAGAAGGATCCAGGGTTCCACAGACCATGCTCTGACTTTTCTGTTACACATTGGAAGCTTTTTTATTTGTATTTTTAAATACAACTAGTGAGGTTTTTTGAATAATCAGGAAGTAGTATCTGCACATAAAAAGCAGTTTATTTATTGGTCAGAATAATGCAGAGCTGTAACTATGCAAAAACTGTTAAATCCCATGGACCCGTGTTCTAAAAGCAGACATTTGATAGTTTGCCTGATGCAGGATTCCCTGTTTCAACTGTGGCAAGATTTGCAGCCTCTCATTAGCAGCTCTCATTGAGCTGCTCTAATCCAAAACTTTTAATTTATGAAGAAAGACATTTTTTGTTGCGAATTAGCGTAACATTCACTGATGTACATTGTTACTTGGCAGATGAGTAGCAGGAGTGGATGTTGGAAATGGTTTGGGCTGACAGCTTGACAGCTGGAACCTGAAAAAAGTAGCAAAATTTTAATTCCACACATCATTTCTTTGTAAAAGAGCACACTTCATTTTAGTCAAAATAGTGATATTTGACAAGCATTGATGGGGATACAGTTTAAAAGTTATTAGTTATATTTGGGATTTTATGTTTTCTTTGCTGACTTAGTTGGTTTCCTACCAGTGGTTTTTTTTTTTGCTCTGTTTGCCATGGCATTTTGCTCTCCACATTCCTTCTCCTTATTGCCATATTCCTCACCCCTAACTTTCATTCTCTGGCTGTATTTTTTCAGCATGGAATTACTTACAAATACGCAAACAAATTTTGTGCTTGAACAGCAGGGGGAGTTCTGATCTTTTTTGTTTCTTTTTTTTTTTTTCCCTCTCCTCTCTAAATCTGTAAAATGTAATTTCATCCCTGTTCAGGTTTCATAGCCTAGGAGGAGCCAGCCTCTTGGGAGAGGGTTATTAGATTCCATTTGCAGTAGTGGCTGTTTTCATTTGAATGTGGGTTTTTTTCCCCACCATTAATGGTGAAAATAATTTTTTTAAGTGTTCCAGCTCTTAACCCTTTAGCAACTGTCATCAGAAAACTAAGGGAGGAGATTCCAGCTAATTGGAATGTTGCATATGAAGGAAAAATCAAACTGACAACAGAAAGTTTTCTGGTTGTGGAGTGAGAAAATTCACATTTTTAGTCTTTTACTGTATTTATTGACTGTGTCAAATGGCTCCTTCCTGAGCCTGAAGTGAGTTTTTTCTTTCATTTTGCCAAACTATTTTGTAACTAGAAGAAGTAGGAAAAGTTCTCCCTAATTCCAGGCCCGGCTCTGCTGTTAGGTAATCATTACATTGCCTCACACAATTCCATGTGCTTCACCCTGCTGTGAGCTGTGTGTTCCCAACCTTCGTATTTTCCAGCACTGGTATTTGTGTAGGCATAAAGGGGAAAATGCTCCTCTTAAGAGAGATGATGGGGCAGAACTTCTTGTTATTTGTGAGCTACTTTTCAGCTTAGTTTTCTTTCTAAATACAGTGCCCTGCCTGTCTGTGCTGAGGTTTGGGCCAGCAGAGCTTGGAGCAGTGGAAAAGCTGGGGGAAGGGGCTGCTTCAGCTGTGGAGAATTACACGCATGGCTGGGCCTGCAGGCTTTGGTCTTGCAGAGATTCCTGCTGAATCCAGAGGCTCCCATCCCCAGGGATGTGAGTACTGAAGGACAGAGTTACAGTGCTGCTGTTCCCAGCCTGTGAATCAGCCCCAGTTTCCAAGGTGGTCATAGATCCTGTGGTTATTAAACCCTCACATGTGAGATGATAAAGATGATTAGGATTTCTTGTGAATTACAAAAACAAAAATCTATTTCCAGGAAAAGCTGCAGTTTTGAAGTGTCTACTGGACATTCACAAGATTTTTATGGAGAGTGACCCTGCCTACATCCTTAATGATCTCTTCATTACAGACTATTGCATCTGGATCCAGAAAGTCAAGTAAGTTCTTCAGTAGTTACTGGTGTGGGCAATGTTTTTAACATACTTCATCTATGAACAAGTGTCAGCAAAATAAATTCTGTCTCCTATACATGGAAATATGATTGGGTTTTGTTATTTAGTAACTGTGTCTGTCCAGCAATTCCTGATACAGAAGCAAAGACATTCAGTCCCCTTTTTTAATACAGTGACATCATTGGAGAAGGGAGGGAGGAATTGCATTTTAAATAAAAATGTGAATTTTCATTAATATATTAATAGGGATTTTGGGGGAGAAAACAGATTCTGGTGAATTCTCATGCTATTGTGATCTTTCTTAGGAAGAGAAATGTTTATGTAGCACTTACATAACTTCAGGGTGAAGGTTGGAAGGAGCTTCTAGTTCAAAATTGACAGCACATGCGGAGAATTCCCAGCTGTATGGAACATTGATTTATGGGCTGTAGCAGTTGCACCAATTGATTATTAACACCAGAACAAGTGTCACAAATCTCCATGTGCTCTGTGCTCCTGCCCCTGCAGCTCTCCCTGGCAGTGTGGGAAGCTTTGGCTTCCACTGCTTGAGAGGAAGGAGGGACTCTGCCACCTCCAGACAAAATCCTTGCACTTGTGTCTCACCTGTGTTCTTTTAATGGAGTCAGCATGGCTTATTTCCAGAGTTTTGGGAAGTTTGCAGCCAGACTGGTTGGAATACCAGCATGTTCCAATGGCTTAAAACCAAAAGTATCAGTAGGAAAACAGTGGGAAGTGGATTAAATGATTAAAGCAAGCTGCATGTTCAAATCTTACTAAGCTTTATTTTGTTCTTGTCAGATTTATTCTGTTTTTCATACAGCTTTTGTATTATTTTTCCTCCCTTTTTATGTCTTCACAGCCTTCTCTGAAGGCCCACAAAAGAAGGTGTGAGTTGGAACAGGCATGACTAATATACACACAAAAAATGTCATTGTCTTATTTGTTAATACAGCACTGCAGACTCCTAAACCAGTGGCTAAAATGGTCTTTGTATTTAACAAGAGACTGTGGGGGATAAAACAATTGAAGTGCACAAGACAGTGAAGGGGATATGGAGGGAATTTGGTAATAATCAGGATCAGAAAGAGGAATGACACAGGGAATTGAGCCAGTCTGCACAGGCTGTATGTGTAGGTGTGACCTTAGCAGTACTTCTTGGAGAATTAAAGACTCTCAGTCCATAGCTGTTTATTATGTGTTGTAGATGTTGATTCTTATTCTGCGTGTGCTTTCAGTGACTCTGTTCCTATAGGTAACAATATATAAAATACTTTAAAGCAATTACAGGTGTTTCCAAAGGTTTTGATTCATCAATCCTAATGAATTCCAGAAACAGCCGTTCATTTTATCCTGTCATATTTGAGGAGGCCTTTTTCAACCACGCCTTAAATGTGTGGGAAATTCACCAAGTATGGGGAAATTCAGGTTGAAGTTGAGTTGAAAAAGTGCAGTAAATAAAGGAGAAAGTTATTTCATGGGTCTTTCACAAAGAAATGAGTCATTAAGCAGTAATACCTCTGCTGCCCATATCAATGAAGATAACGCCTAGCAAGTCAGTCATAAAACCCAGTTTTCTTTAAATCCAGCCCAGGAAAATGCACAGTAGCTATAAGTGACTGATAGATTAACACATTTCCTCCCAGACTCTCACATTATGTCCCAGTTAAGCAGAACTGACAGCTGCTGGAAAGAGGGCAATTAAGCTATCTTATTGTCAGAGTGACATGGCACAATAGCTGTCTGTCATTAGGAGAGCAAGAGAGAGAGAGGAGCTGCAGAACCCAGTCCTATTTTTAGGCCTGAATCAGGACAGCATTTAAGCATATGCTGCAGTCATTGCTGTGCAGTTCAGCAGCGTTTGAAGTTCAGCAAGTGCGAAGGGAACGGGAACACTTGGTTTTGTTCCTTTATGTGGAAGGGAACAACTAAGCTCACTTGTCATTCAGAACATACCCTGACAGGGTGGTGATTTCTCTGTTCAAGGCAAGGGGTCCCAGCTCCCCAGGGTGAGGCACTTGGAGAAGAGGGTGCTGCATCTTCCAGGGGAAGAAGGGTTGTGACGTCTCTCTGGTAATTCCCTCTGAAGCACTGGCACAGGGTGCCCAGAGAAGCCATGGCTGCTCCATCCCTGGAAGTGTCCAAGGCCGGGTTGGACGGGGCTTGGAGCAGCCTGGGACAGTGGAAGGTGTCCCTGCCCATGGCAGGGGGTGGATGGAGATGAGCTTTAAGGTCCTTTCCCACCCAAACCATTCTGTGATTCTATAATTGCTGTTGTGGTGGAAGAGTTTTGGGAGGGAAGGGTATTTATAGATGTTATTGTGGTGGTCTTTCAGTGTTACAGTTATTTCCATCTCCCGTCAGTCTGGATACTTCCCCTGTTTTGTTTCTTAGCTATTATTTGCTCTATACAGGCTTCATGAATTTCCTTTGTCTCCATTTCCTCCTGTCTTTTTGTAGCTGTGGGCTACTCTCAAAATCTGTGGAGAGTTTTCTTTTTCTTCCCCTCTTTCCCTGTAAGTAGCAAACTCCTGGTGGAGGCTGGGGCCTCTTGGCTTAAATAGTTAAAACAGACTGTCGGTTCTTTTTAATGAAGAATCTGGGCACTTTAAAACCAGCTGGAAACAAGCTCTTCAGCTCACCTGTGCTGGCAGAGATCTCTGGGTTTAGGAAGAAAGTTTGGCACAGGCAAAACCATGATGCATCTATCGAGTGATAGAGAGCACAGTCCCATTCCAGACGTAGAGAAACACCCCTGGTAGGTACTAGCTTTTAAATATTCCATGTGGAAACAAAAACCTTATAGCCAGCAGTGTGTCAATAGCTGATTATGAATTTGGTTTGAGATCATAGTTTGGCTGTGGGTAAATTAGATGAATAAGTGAATGTGTCACTGGGCTGGCAAAAGCTGATTTATTTTAAGCACAGTGTATCCGGAATTGGAAATGATGAAGGTGCTGAATAAAACACAGGTGGCTAATAGTCAATTGGGAATGGGGAGTACAGGCTAGGCCTGGAATTCTGAGGATTTTTTTGTTTGGTTTTTTTTTTTCCCCCAGAAAAATTACTTTATTCAGGTGCCTGTTACTAAGAGAAAAGTAGATTCTCAAATGTCTTAGACAATGCAAGATATTAGCAAGTGTTGCTAAAATTTTGTCTTCCTGTTGGCAATCTTAAAGCTAGTTTTACCTGCTCTCTGGCTTCCTAGCACTTCCCTTCAAGCTGCTTGTGAAGTGACTATTAATAAATCCGTCCATTGTGTAAAGTGGCATGTAAATCCTTCTAAGTGTTGTTAGGTTTTGAAGAAAGGGAGCATGTTGCTCAGCCAAACTTATCAGAAAAGAAGGAAAAGTAAATGTTAACCTGGGTAACAAAAGCTTGACAAAGACCTATGGAGGCAGCTTGTGGTAAATCTCAGCAGGTGGTGTCAACATTTCTGTTGAAAAGCCAGATGCAGCCAGATGGAAAATTGCATCTTTAACCCCTGAGGTCATAATGACATGTCATCACTTCATTTGATCCCCCTGCTAAGTGAGCTTATCAACCACCCTGCTGTCACTTCTGTTATTGCTTTCATTTCCATAATAAAATTAAATTTAATTTGCCTGGTTTGCATGCTTTTGTTCTTTAGGTCCGAGCCTTTACAAGGCACTCTGATGCATATGGCAGCCTCTCCGAGGTGAAATTAGAACTGAATTTGTGTTCTAAGTCTGGGGTTTTCTCCATCTTTCACACCTTCTTTTAAGCAAAAGGGGATGAGGGAGAGGAGAAGGGTTTTTGGGGAAACCACTGGTTGGTCAATGGCTACAGTATGGGCAGCTGGGAGCAGGGGAATTCAGGTGTGCATTTCTTGCAGCTTTTCCTCCCTCTGTCAGGGGTCTGTGTCTGTGACCCCACAGGAGTTGTGTCCTTTAGAGAAGTCAGAATAGTTTACCCACTGTCTCTTGCTGTGCTGAGGTTCCTTTGTGTGGCCTGATGTCTTTCTCCAGTGTTTTGTGTTCCCCTTTGTGCCAGGCTCTATTCAGTTTTTTGGCTGCTGTTGTACATATGTGCCTGCTGGCCATGACATGGGTGGGAGGCTGAACAGCTTCCTACGAGTCCTTGGCCAGGCAGGCAGTACAGGCAGTTCTGCACCCCTGCTTCAGGGAGCAGCTCCAGCCCATGGCAATTTAAAATATTTTTACCTAATATTTACATGCATATTTAGCTTTAAACATGTACCACTTGAATATTTGGAAGTGTGTATTTTCTGTGTTCCTGAATTGGAGGTGAAGCTGTCAGTGTTCCTGGCAGTTTTCCAGGGTTTAGTGCACTGACTTTAGAATCACAGAATGGTTTGGGTTGGAGGGGACTGTAAAGATCATCCAGTTCCAATGGGCCATGGGCAGGGACACTTCCACAAGACCAGGTTACTCATCCATCCAGCCTGGCTGTTGTACAGTTGTTTGCTTCTCATAGTTTTATAGTTTTATAAGTATGAGGTGTGCAGGGGAATGTTTGACCCCATGTGTAGTTTTCATTATCACCACTGTTTTACTTTTTAACTTAACATAAAATTATAAAAACCTTTGTTTGTGTTGTATTTTGTAGTAGCTTCAACACGTGCAGTGAAGGAGAGCTGTGAGCTAGGACAGATGAGCTGTTAAATTGCCTTGCTGTGTTCTGTGGAACTGTATCTGCAACTTGCTTTGTTATCCTTCACAAATATGTGCTCTGCACCCTGAGACAAATGTAACGTTGCTAATTTTGGTGGCTGTAGGTGTAACATGCCAGTTCGAGCATGGACTCCTTGATTTACAGTAAAAACCAGGATTCCTGGAGGCATTTACACAGTCTCTGTAGAAGCTGCTGTCTTTATTGGAACTAACTAAATTAAAGTCAGATATTCCTGAGCGTGTCGTATTTGCTTCTCGTGGTTTGCAGGTGAGACAGCCCCTGAAAGGTGGGTTGGCCTCATAGGTCTGTTTTCCTTTTCATCTCTTCCTTACAATCGAAGCCTTGTTACACCGTAATTACCCAGTCTGAAGCCAGCGGGGAGTTGCTGCTTGATGTGTAGGATGTGAATTTCTCCTAAATAAATGTAGGATTAATTACATTCACAGCATGTCACGGAGGTGATGAGATTGACTGTGATTGTTCAGCCCCCCTTTTCTTTTCCCCAGGTTTTCTGAATCCCTTGTTTAATCAATACAGTGTAATGTTGCCCTGAAGTGTCAAGGCCTGATGTTGCAAAGGCATGAAGGAGTCCAGGACTTTAAAGGAAAGAAAAGGTTTATGAGATACAGGATTTTACTGCTTGTGTCACATCAGATCCTGCACAAGGGAGTAAAGAACTCAACCTTAAGTGTTGCAGTTTCAGTCCATTGCATTGGTTTTACCTCAGGCTTTTGCTAGATTTGGGAAAATCTTTCATAACATATAAACATCTTTAAGCTTCTGTAGTCAATATGATCTTTCAATGAATGTAAATGGAATTTTAACATGCATTCTGATGGTATGTTAAAATAATTTGTGAAATGGATCATTTATCTGCAAACTGAAGAAATTTAATTTGGTTATTATTTGCTAAAATCTGGAAAACTTTGAAAAATGATTCAGTGTAGAAAAGATCTTGTGCCATTTTGGCAGCTGTTTCTTCTTGGCATTTTTGTTTTCTTTAGTGCTTTGGGATTTTGTAAAGCTCAAAATACTTGAAAAGACACAAGCCAGGCTTTTAAAAGTCTTTCAGTATTTGCTTTTTTGCTGCTTGTAGGGTTGATATTCATAGATTAATAGAATGGTTTGGGTTGGAAGGGACCTTAAAGCTCATCCAGTGCCACCCCTACCATGGCAGAGACACCTTCCACTGTCCCAGGCTGCTCCAAGCCCCGTCCAACCTGGCCTGGGACACTGCCAGGGATCCAGGGGCAGCCACAGCTGCTCTGGGCACCCTGTGCCAGGGCCTCCCCGCCCTCACAGGGAAGGATTACTTCCCAGTATCCCATCTAAACCTGCCCATACTCATGAAGTTCTCTTTCACTTTTATGACATTTTCATGTTCCTAGGAAGGGTTTAACTGTAATGTTGGAAACTCAGGACTTTCCTACTAAATGAGGAGTAAATGGAATTAATCTTGTAGGCTCTGCACCTCTACTGTGAAAATACTGACTTCAGACAGGAGCATTCAGGAACAAAACTGTCCTAAAAGGTTTGCAAATGGTGCACTGCTAATGTTAGTTTATTAAATTTTTGATTTGTGATGGGGGGAAGAGGGAATGTGTTAACACATAATAAAAATGAATTGGTGCTTTAAAGCATTCTCAAATGTTACAGGAATATGCTAATTTTCAGCTGTTAACCTCCTGGATCCAGCAGCCGTGATTCCAAAGAACAAAGGCATAAGTAGTAATATATTCTGGATGAACATCCTGCTTCTTGGCTCTGTGGGATTAATCTGATTTGTACAGCATGTTTAAAGCACTTCATCCCGTTGAGGCGTGAGGGAAAATGCCCCTCATGGTGTTGTGTTTCACATGTGTTAGAGGGTCATGGGCAGCTGTTCCGTGCTTTGGCTGGGTTTGGGTTTGACTTTACCTTTGTTGCTGCCCATGTCAGCCTTAGTTTAGTGGAGGCTGCAGTAATTTCAGGTTTGATAAAAATTCCGGTTTTCCAAGTGTGTGGTGCAGAGAAAAACCAAATCGCTTTCATGGTGCTGCTTTGAAAGCAGCTTTGCCATTAGCATGTGCTTTTAGCTTATGCTCTGCTGTAGCCAGTTGTGTTTACTTATCAGGTAGTATAACAACCCCACCACAAAATCCCTTAATTTGATCTGTTTTGTAGTGAGAGGATTATATTTTTGACGATAGCTTATTAATGATATTGTCATTGTGGATGCACTGAAGCCAGGTAATTCTCTTCCCCCACTCCCTGCAAAACCAAAAAACTCCTATCTTGAAGATTTTTAATTTGAAGGCTATTTCTTCCTTTGCTCTTTGGCTTGATAAGAGCCATGCAGGTACAAGGACAAACCCCAAAACCTTGGTGCTGCATGTGATCACACCTGGAACATGGTGAGGCAGCTGGGGTTTCTCAGGCTGCACCCCGACTGTCCTCTGAGGACTTGCTGCAGGAGCTCAGGACTACAATCCCCAATTATTGTAGCTCATGACTACAATCCCCAATTATTGTAATTCCTTCTTAGCAGGTTTTACAAGCTGGCATTACTACTGCTGGCAGCCAGTTCAGTGTGCAGCACTGTTTGCTGCCTGCTTGGAGTACTCGTGCTGTGCTGGGTTTGCTTCCCATTCACTTCCTTGGTGGCCTGGAGTGCTGAATTAACTTTGAGCTGTCCCAGCTGCTCTTACCAAGAATGGGAGTAGCTAATTCAAATGGTCTCTTTGAGATTCATTTTATGCATATTTAAAAATCTGTAAGAAAGTATATAACGTGTCTTGTTAGAAATTTTTTTTGTGGCATTAAATGTTGTTTATTTAAAGGTATAAAATGAATTGCACAGGCTGCCCCAGACTGGCCACAAGTGCTTATTTGAACAGTGTGCATTTTAGTACAAACAAGTCTAAAATGACACACTCAGTAAAAGCTTGTAGAGCACAGTTATGGATTGGAGAATAAAAGACAGTTGAGGGTAACAGCTTCAGAAAAATAGGTTGGGTCATGCTTGAGAACAGTTTGAACCTGAGCAGGTGAGAGGGTGAGTACACTTCAGCTGAAGAAGCAGAGTAGTATCATTTAGAAGAAGGAAGTGGCATGACCTTAAAATGCATCATTTGTTAAGACTGTGTTAAAACACTGATTCTGGTGCCTGTTCAAAAAGATGTTGAAAAATGGAGAGGATTAGGGGGGGAAATGCTTCATGAATGTAAATGTCTGAGTGACCTGTGTTAAGCCAAGACATCAAACAAACCCGGGAGTTCATTGGTAAGAAAATTAAAGGTTGTTTAGGATTTGTCTACAAGTATGATGGGACAGAGATTTCAGGTTTTAGCCATTGAGTTGTATAACCCAAAAAAACCCACCGTCTGTTTGAGCAGGAAAAATTCAAACAGCAATAAGTTTTCAGATTTTCCTAGTGAAAAGTAATTCTGAGTTCACTCATTCTCCCTGTGTTGTTGGGTAATTTTGTACAGTCTTACTTGTTTCTATCAAAATTGCACAGCTCAGATGAACACCTTTGGTTCAAATCTGAGCTCTGGGTCTGGTGCAGAAAGTATTGGAGATTCTGAGCAATTTATTAAGCTACTAAAACAGGAAATCCTATCATTTTCCTTAAAACTTAGGTAGGACTTTACCAGTTTATCAAAGAGTACATTGACTGTTGCTAGAAACCCCAAATTTATTTTCATCCCAAGTCATCTGCTCTTACACCTTGGATCACAGTTCTTGGGTTTAAAAATAGTAGCTACTAATTTGCAGGCACACTGTGTGTCTCCTCTTTCACTGTTTTGATGCATGTTTTTAATACAATTTCTGTTTGTTTGCTGCCATCACGAGCTGCCAGTGCCTCTCCTTAGGTGCTGCATTTTGTTAAAGTCTGAGCTGTCACTTCAGGTGTCTGTAAAACAGGAGGTGCACACAGAGCACTTGTAAATAACAATACCCAACTAATATAATACACTGACTTAAGAGCCTTAAGGCAAAACACTGCCCCGAGGGCTCAAAAAGGTGATAGACAGGTGTGTGTATAATACCAGAAATTCCCCCTCATGTATGTTTTAGCAAGCCCTGTAAAACATGGATTTTTAACAAGGGATTTAATCTCTCCTTCCAGCTGCTAGCTGCAGTTTCCTTTGATGTTTTTGCTCTCCTGCCCTCTGTTGTTTTTTCCTATTTATTCCATCACTTTTCTATAGCTCAGATTCCTTCAGGCTGTGTCTGAATGCACCTTGCTGTGGGCAGAGAAGGCAAAGAAGAAAGCCATTTTTTTCCTCCCTCAGGCTACTGCTTTGATTTTCCAAAGTTGTTGGGAGGCAGTTCCTATGTGCCTGCAGAAGGGTCAGTGATCTGTGTCGTGTCTTTTCAGTCAGCACAGCTCAGCGGAGTGGATTTCTGGTTTGATGAGGGGAAGGATGAGCTGATGCAGTCAGCCTTTTGGAGCAGGTGGAATGTGCAGCTCTGGTCCAAGGGGGAAGCTGAGCTCTAGGCTGGGAACATCTTCCTGGTTTGTTTCCAACTTGCTCAGCAGCTAGCTTAATAATAATAGTAATAATTTCTCTGAGGCATGATCATGGAATCATGGAACAGTTTGGGTTGGGAGGGACATTTACAGGCATCCAGTCCAACACTCCTGCGATGAGCAGGGACATCTTCAACTCGGTCAGGTTGCTCCAAGCCCTGTCCAACCTGGCCTTGACTATTTCCACAGATGGGGCAGCCACAGTTTCTCTGGGCAACCTATTCCAGTGTTTTATCACCCTCATTGTTAAAAAATTCTTATGTTTAATCTAACTCGACTCTGCTGCAGTTTAAAACCATCCCCCCTTGTGCAGCCACGCCCCAGAGCAGCTGGTAACAGGTGCCCAAACACAACAGGGGGTGTGTGGGAGGAGCTGGGAGCAGGCTGCTCACTTTAGGCCCTTGGAAAAATCTGCTTTCCTGCCAGGAATTTGCAAGATACTTAGGTTTGGTGTCTTCTCCTGTTCAGACTGTGTGAGTTGAGAATGGACTGAGAGTGAGAAGGCTGCAGGTGGGGTTTTCCCTTCAGGTGTTCTGGGTGTCAGTCGGAGTGATGGACAGTGGAAGAGTTAAACTCTGGTCAACCCCACTGTGTTGTTTGGGGGATAAATTCCATTGCAAAGGGTTAGGATCATATTGGAGTAATGTTTGTAATTGTGCCTGTAAGCGTGTTCCCTGCTATTGTTGTTTTTTTTGTAACACAGGACTCTGCTAGCGTTATCCTGACACTAAAATTCACATTTTCTGCCCTGCTGTGTGTGAGTACCTTTCATTCCCATACTTTAACACGAATTGTATAATTTGCAGCATGAGAAGAGCTTTCTCCCAGATCACCAGCAGTGATGGTGAAGGCCAAGTTCTAGGTAATGGCAGCAAAGAAACTTGAGGGAGATGGGGCTAATACAGAGCAGTTGTGAGCATTCCATTTCTGTAACACAGCCAATATTGCTATCGTTTTATAAAATGTTTCTCTGCATCTGTTTTGTGGTGAGTTATCTATTCATCTTTCATTATTTGTGTTTATCATACATTGTTTTGGAAGCTGTGCCATTATTAGATGTTTGGACTGGCTGCAACTTACTGGAGCTATTTTGGCAACAAAGCTCTGTTACACTATTCTTAAAACATATAAATACCCTTCAGTTTCTTTTTATAGTCCAATATTAATTCTAAGTCTGTTTTCTCTTATGAATATTTTCATAATATCATCTACATAAGTAAGCTGTACTTGATTTCTTTTATAATCCATGATCTGTTTGGTTTCAACTTATCAAAAAGACCAAGTAATGAAAGTAAGATGTTATATTGGAAAGCTTCATCTTTTTTTTAAATATTTATAAATGTGAAGTTGAGCTCATGCAGTATTTAGATTCATTATGAAAGAAGCACTGTGGAATTTCAGAATAAATATGGGGGGAAAGTCACTTGAAACATTCAGACTTATTAACATAAAAGAAGTCACTTAAATTGAAATGATGGTGCTATGTTTTATATTTGATTTGTGGTTAACAAACTGTAATACTTTGAGCTATGTAGATAGGAGTTCATGTTTACAAGACTGCCAGTTGGATTGCAGTTTAAGTACATCACTCTCTTGGTTTCAGAATCCACATAATGCCCTTTGAAAGCCAGAATTCCAAGATTAAAGCATTTTATGTTCCCCTTAAGTCTGCTGGATTCTCCCCATCAGCCATTGTTTATAGGGCAGGGCTGTGTCCTGTCACCTGCACAGAAGGGGGGGGTTCTCATGTCCAGAGTAGTTTCTTCATGCTTCATTTCTGCTTTTCTGCTCCTGTCCATTTGAAGTGGGGGCATCTTACTCGCAGGGAGATAACGTTTTCCAGACTTTAGTGAAGCCGGTGCTCCCTTTTTTTGCAGTGCGGTTTTCCTGTTTGCTATGAAGATTTGCTGTGCAGAGAACACTGTTCCAGTCTCTGCTTTGTCTGGGATCTGTGGGGGAAGGAGGAAAAAAGACTTTGTAAACTTCCCAACCCAAGCCTTGTGCTCTTGTCCCTTCCCTACATCCTTTGACACCTCCACCAGGCACGAGGCATGTCCACAGCTGGAATTAGCAGGGATCAGCTGGCTGGTGGGTGCCTGCCCTGGCCTCCTACCAAATCAAGACACAATAGCTGTGTCCTGGCAGCCTTGTCCCAGGAGGCTCATTATTTATCCCTCTGCTTATTTTCATGAATTATGTTGGAATTTAAAGATCTTTAAATGCTAGTTGCTCTTAAATTTGATAAAATTGCCTGATGTTTCCAGGAGTTGTTAGAAAGGAAATGATTAACAGTTGGTATGGGTATGGACAGTGTAACTGTGTAAAGCTAGGTTATTTAGGCAAAAAATCAGAATCCGTCATCTTGAGAGATAGAAAGCATGAATTCCTACCTGCAGTTGCGTAAAAGATCTTGCACAGACTGAGCACCTTTTTTTGAGCACTGACTCTAGAAGCTGGGGAGATGGTTTGTTTCTTTCCTATGAAGACAGTGGTTAATCCAGGACTAATTCCTGTGAACAAATGTTGTGTTTTTGCTGTTATGTTTACACTCATCTGTCTTTCTTTTGCTGCAGATAAGGTAGAAGATTAGTTAAAGTTTAGGTCAATTTTTACCTAAGTCCTGAAGAAAATGGTTCTGTTTTTCCTTTGCTAACATTTTTCCATTATCTTCTGTACTCATTGATCAGAGCTAATGAGGTTTTAATGGAGTTATTTATGGCCTCTGCCTCTTACTATAAAAGTGTATAATAAACTGAGCACATGAAACTGTTGGATGGTGCTGTTTGTGTTTATCTCTCTTAAATGTACGACCTCTTCTGTGATTCTTTCAGATCTCCTAAGCCAGGTAGGGTATGATGAGCTAACCAGCTAATAAGGGCTGGGAAGGAATTTAGTAGATGTTACATAGTCATCTTTCTGATGATTATAAAATATTTTCTGTGCTCTTCTGAGTGAGGGCCTTTTGTTGCCATGAAAGGATTGCACTGTGGTTCAGGTGCTGTGTGTATTTTCCAGTTCATGCCTTAACCTTCATGGTAGTATTGTTGTGCTTTAAGTTTTAGCTTAAAAGGAATAGTTGTGTTCCCAAATCTGGATGAAATAAAATCTGTGCCCAGATTACCCAAACTTTTGGAGAATTGGGGTTAAAAGTGTGTAGGAAGGTACTTCAGCAATAAAAACAGTGTAAAGTTAGTTGTTGTCCTGGTCTGTAATACAGCAGTGTGCATGACAAGCAAAGTGGATGGCACTATCTGTTAACATTTACCAAGATTACTTTCTGCTCTGAATTTCCTTCAGAACTTCCTTTGGAGTATTTTTGTTCCCTGCTCCTGGACTTGCTTTTCCAAAGCTATTTCACTATGATTGGAGATCACTGACTAGTGTATAATTGAAGCACTCATTATAAATAACCTTGAAAGTGAAATAAATGGTGAAATATGTGAGATGCTGTAAAACACACTCTAAAAGGGGTAATTGAGCCTTAGCCTCAGAATCTGCCTGGAGACAAGAGACTCAAGTTCTTTTGTAACCTATGACTTTTTAAAGAGTGGTTTGGGCAAATGGATGGTGCCTTTAGTGTGATGAGTTTCTTATTATTGCACCTAAATGTCCATTTGTAAGGGTTCTTTTCCTGAACTGGAGGGGTTTTGTGATCTAACCTCATTGTTGGACCATTTATACAATTTTGTGCCTGTTGACTCGAGCTGTTTCTGCATTAATGAATTCTGCTTTAGTATTCAGTGCCATCATCCTTATTGCTCCTGTGTCTTACCAGTCAGGGCTGATCAAACCTAGACTCTTTCATGTCTTGAATATTTTATTAAAATCAAATTGTCTGTCAATTCTATATCATAAGAATTCAATCATATTTTTTTCTTTCAAGCTGCTTGAAAGTGCATATCAGGTGTGGAGGATTGTTTCTCATTTTTAGTTGCCTGTCTGAAGGAATCGTGCAACTTTTGGGCTAAACCCCTAAAGTTTAAGTTCTGTTACAGCCAGCTGAGAATGTGCCTTTCCTCTCCTTTATCCTCCACTCCTGGCTCTCAGAATGTGCTGATCAGTGACCAGGGGGATCTCAGTTATCAGCCTCAAGCTTTCCCCAAAGATCACTGGAGTTTGGTTGCTCCAGTAGCTGTTTGGGGCTAGATAGAAGCTGCATCTGAATTTTAGAGCAAAGAACAACTTATTTTCTTCTTGATGGACTAGTTGGGTGCTTTGCCAGCTATGTCATTCTTGTATGAGCTCATTTTCTTATCTTTTGCTTTCATGTGTGGCTGTAACTTTTTGCGCTTTCTGCTTTGAGAGAACTTGAGCTGTAGACTTATTGCCATAGCGATATTAATTTCCATCAGGATCGTGACAGAGTTCCTGTGGGGAGTTCATTTGGCATTATCAGGAGACTGGACGCTGAACAATGTCTCTTCACACCCCTGATGTCTGGGCAGATAAGGCTAGTGCTGGAAGACAGTGATGAATGGAATCCAGCAAGATCCACTGTGGGCAGGGGGAAAAGGAGACCATCTGAAGGATGTGGAGAGTCTGTCCCTTTGCAGGTGCCCTTCTGTTCACTAGTGACAGACCCTGCTGAAACACCAGGGATGTCCTGGTGTCCTCAACCAGTCTGGTGGCAAGGCAGAAAATTTCATTATTCCTTATAGTTTAACTGCCATTTCAATGTCTCACAGATAGTAAATTTGCACACTCTCAGTATCTGAACTGCTGAGACTGGGATAATATCTGGTGATGTCTGAGATAATATTAACTCTAGAATTGTCTTAATACTTGCAGTGCCTCTGGCTAAATGAATAATTGTGGGAAATTGTAAGCAGTGCTGCCAGGTATGTAATTTGGAACACATTTAAAGTGGGGATACTTGTCTGGTTGTATTGCTTGCTATCTTATCTGTTTTATCAAAGAAAGGCTGTCTGTGAAACTTTCTCTCCTATGTCTGAATTTTGCCAGGCCTTGTGGAGAAAGGTAGTGTAAATATAGCCTGATGCTTTCTCTTTAAACTTGGTAACTTCTTGTATGTTAAAGATATAAAACTAAGGCTCCTGTGATGCAGCAGACAAGGAAGCCTTTTGCTTAACGCAGCAGCTTTACTATTAGGTGGATCCTGTGTGCGTCCAGAGCTTCTGCTGAGTGGAGATAAGTTAAATAACTGCCCTTTCTGTGTCTGTCAGCCCTGCTGAGTGGCACAGCGTGCTGCTGGCTTGTGTTTGAATGCATCCCAAGGAGCTGCAGGCCCACCAGGGCCGGCTGCTGGCAGAGACACAGCCCGTGCTCGTAGCCGGTGGAACCGCGCCGCTCCAAAGGCACGTCTGCGCTTGAAGTCTCCGCTGCCTCTGAGGCTTGTTTATCTTGCCTGCAAGGCATAAAGATAATTAAAGCGTTTCACACTCTGAAACAGGGCTTGTCCGCCCTGTGGAGCAGAGTCCTGCCAGCATGGAGGACTGATTCCCACTGGAACACTGAGTGGGCCCTAACCACATGGGAGCAACATAATCTTTAGTTAGTTCCAAGATCAGTTAGGTCACATTCAAACACCAGGCTGGTCAGGAAAGCTCAGGGCCCCGTGCTTGGTTCCTTTCCTGCTGTGCTGGGGCAGGAGCAGCTCGATGTGCCCTGGCAGCTCTGTGCTGTCGCTTGGCCGGGACTGAGCCAGGGGAGATACCACGGAGACTCTGCTGGGTTTTGCCATGTCTTACACCTTGTTTACACTGAGTACTTCAGAACAGGGGATGTTTGTACACATCTGTGAATGCAAAGCCAAATTGATGAGGCAGTAGAAATAATCCTTCTATTGTTTACAAAAACAAAAGCAAGCTGGAGTTTGTGCCTGTGCAGGGAAAGTCACTTTTCATTCCACAGCTGGATGTTACTGACTCCAGCTCTGGGAGGCTGTGCTGCCAGCGTGACTCTCTCATAGAATCATGGGATGGTTTTGGGCGGAAGGGACCTTAAAGATCAGCCAGTTTCAAACAGGGACACCTTCCACTAACCCAAGTTGCTCCAAGCTCCATCCAACCTGGCCTTGGACACTTTCAAGGATGGGGCAGCCACAGCTGCTCTGGGCAGTGACATTTACTCCCATGTTTGCGAATAATCTGCAGTGTTTTAGGTCTGTAATTCCCCTACCATGACTGAATATGCAGAGCCACCATAATTCAGAATGAGGAGCAGAATGCTGATTTTTGTATTTTCAGGTTCTTTTTGAGTTGTTTGATTTTTTTTTTTTAACATAACTGCTAAAACAAGAGTATTGGATGTAAGGGAAGTACCAGACAGGTGGGAAGGTCTGAGTTATTAACACTCTTCCTTTAAACCTTTTTCCTTTCATAGTGCTGACTGATGGACATAGTGTACAGAAGCATAATTATTTTTTTATTTCATCATTTGGGAAAAATGAGAGGATTTTGTGGCTGGATGTACCCCCCACCCAAGTCCTGCATTTGTTTTTTACTGTCAGTGACTGGGCTGACTTTTGTCTTCCCTTCCAGCTTATGTGAAATCTTCCTTGGAAGCAATCAAATCCCTGATGTATGTGTGCAGTGAGACTTCTTCCTCATAGCTGTATGTTCTGGAGATAAAAGATCTCTTGACTCTTCAGATCCTGGTGCTCTCTGTACTCCCTGGAACAGAAGGCAGAACTGGAGCTTGTAGGAGTGTCTTTACCTGGAGCCGTGTCCTGCTCCGCTCCCACCCTGGCTGTCACTTGTGTCTCAGCCCTGCACTCAGTCCCATCACCATCACTTCTCTTCATGCTGCCACAGGTGGCCTTTGCTGTAAACCTCTAATGATTTCCCTTTCCTGTTGCCATAATCCTCTTTTTATTTTTCTCAGGGTTTTATCCATCTCCCTTTATTTGCTAAATCTCCTTTGATTCTTTTTTCTTTTCAGCCCAGTTTCACTCCTTTATAATCTAAGATCTGTAGAACAAGACTTTTTTTTCTTCTTTTAGCACCTGAAGAAACTCTCCTGTGCCTAGACAAGGATTGCTGTAGTTCTGTCTTGGAATTTTAATTCCAGACTACATGGACAAGCCCCGAGATGCTTCTCTTATCTGTTCCTCAAAGCTATGCATTAAACAAAACATGCATCTGATCAGTTTAACCTGTAATTAAACATTTTCCTTAAGCAACTGACATCGTGATAACTAATAATTATCATGTGTAGCACCTTTAAAACCTATTATGCATGTTTATGTAAGAACACTATTACCATAATAATAAGATATCATTACCACAAATGTGCATACTGAATGAGCATGTCTTAAAGTAATCATGGATTCCATTAATCATACTTGAAAAATTAAAGTATTTGCTGTCTAATCTCTCAAACGCTACTCGAAAGATTTTGGAAACAGCAGGGCCTCTTTACTGCAGGTCTCTCATACACGAGATCTCATTTCTGGTGTCTCATTTTTGTTGTCTCATTTTTGTTTCCTGAATTGTTGCTTCTCTTTCAGCTTGGGAGGCCATCAGCTTAGAGACCCACGGTCTCCCTTTGAAAGCATTGCCATGCTCTGATTTTTAGGCTGTTTGCCTGGTTTTTTGTCCAGGGAGTGCTGCCACCTTTTCTTCAGGCTGATGTGAAATGCACTCCTGAAACTTAGTTCTCTTCAAATTAGATAATTGCCTTAAAGGAGATGAACTGATGGCTAATTGCAATTCTCTTAGTCCCTTGCACAGGGGCAGAAAAGAAACAACCCTATTCTTCAAGTATTCCTTGGTTTTGGGTTTTTTTAATACAAGATTGCAGAGTTTGGGAGTGGATTTTTTTTGGGGTTTTGTATAAAATTGTCAAGATGTGACAGTTTTTGAGTTTGTTTCATATTGAAAAGTTGAGCTCTGTAGATTCTGATGAAGAATGGAGAGACTGGATGAGCAGAGCGAAAGCTGGGAAGGAGCATTTGACCAACTGAGAAAACAGAAATTAGACTTTTTTCTAGAGTCAGAATATTTGGGGTTGGAAGGGACCTTTAAAGGCCATCTAGTCCAAACCCCCTGCAATGAGCAGGGACATCAAATATTTGATATGGCCGAGAGTTAAAAAACCAACTTACTGCTTTAGGGATTCTTTTATCATTCTTTCATCTGTCAGCAGGACCACGTTGAATTTAGAAGCTTAATGTGTGTTGAGTCAAATGAGTTTATCACTGTGTATTTTCTTCCTTAACATTTGGAATTCAGTAACCTGGACACAGCAAAGTATTTATTAATGCCAAAAAACCACATTATGTCATACAACTCCTTAATACTTGGTGCAGTTCTGTGATATGTTTCTGTATCTTAATAAATAAACTGCTTTATAAGGGAACAGTGAAGGAGGTGGAGAAGATTTTAAGTACTGAGAGTCTAGAGCAGGGGAAATAGGCATGAAAAGGTAGAAAAGATAGGCAAAAAATAGGAAAAAGCAAAAAAAAAATATGGAACTGGGAAACATTTACAGGCACACTGGAAGTGCGGGGAGAAACAGGACTTTGAAAATTGCTTTTCTGTCTATAATGGCAGCATTAAAACAGGGGGGTGAGACAGGCAGCGGGAGCTGGGGGGTATCACCAGAAGAAATTGTTGTGCCAGAGGGTGTGTGAGAAGTTGCTCGTGGTGTCAGTGAACTTAATGGGAAGCACATAAAATGGGGACAAAACAGGGTTCTGTCACAAGCACATCCAGCCTTGTGGCTGTGGACAGTCAGGAAGAGGAGAGGAAAAGGAATCGAGCCTTTGTGTTCTGAGCAGCTCTCACAGGGAAAAGGGACATGTGCACAGACAGAAGGAAGGAAAGAGGCTGTTTCAAAAGCAAAGCAAAATGCTTTCTGAAAGGGATATAAACTCTTGTGACTCGGGGTATAAATCAGCTTCTCCCCAGTGTGCTCAGGAAGCAGATTTCCCTGCAGCCACTTGTTCTGTTCCCACCTACCTGCAAGGCTCCATGAACCTCTCAATGTATCACTTGGCTTCTTTTCCTTTCTCTTTACTGATGGAGCAGGGAGAATGCTTGCTTTGTTCCCAACTTGGTTGGCAATTGCTCAAATCCTCCATAACTTTCTGAGAAAAATGCAAGTCCTTTACAAAAAGATGGAAGTAAGTTGCTGGAAAGAAAACATTAGAATTATGTCTTTTTAAAATTTGGTACCCCTCTTTATATTAGAGGCTGCTAGGATGATGATGTAGTTAATTCTTAGCTTTAGATTTGAAAATTCTAGAAATAGAAATTGTTTTCTGTTGCTTTATTTCTGGGAAAGTTATTTCTCAGTTTCCTAGTCTATGGGTTGAACTAAGGAACTCTAGTGTGTTTTATTCCAAGTTTCTAAAACGTTTAAATGTTGCACTGTCTGTAAAATGTATAAGAAGCTGCACTGAATTTTCCTTCCCCCACTTAAAAATACAATTCCTTTAGGAGCAAAAAAAAAAACCCTGGAAGCATCTACGTTATACTGAGTAATTATGCCCCCTGGGAAATAGAATATAAAGATCTTTAAAATCATTCAAGTGAGAGAACAAGCACTTTAACTTTTGCCTCGCAGGAGCTGTGTATTACATCCCCAGCTCCTTGCTCCAGTGTCAGTGTGTCGTGCCTTGCAGGTTCATGGCTCTGGCAGAGGAAATGAAACCCAGGCAGTTACTGCAGGATTTATAGCAGACCTGCTGCTGCAGGAAGTGGTGAAAAGCTGATTGATAGTCTGAGGCAAAACTCCACAACAAGAAACAGGATGTATGTTTGGGGTTTTATGCCCATTTTCCCCTCTGCCCTCACCCCCCTCCATTTCAAGGCACTCTCTTACTTTTTAGTCTCTATTTATAAATCCATGGTGCCCTTTTCTGGTAAAGCACGTGCTGGCTTCCAACACTTGAGGAAATGGATGGGGCTGGACCAGAGATTTGAAGCCAATGTGGTGTGTCTGCTTTATTAGGGGCATTTATCTAAATGGTCCTGTTCCTCCTGCTGAATTATATTTCAAGTGAAGGGTAAAGTACATCTGCAGACAGAGTATTGAACATCTCCTGTGATCGTGCGTGCACCAGGAGGGGAGGAGAAGGGATCTCTAATCAGCTATATTCTCTTGGTTCATAAGCATTTCACAGATATGTCTGGGAGGGTAGGAAACCAGAATGATTTTGCTGCACATAAATTTCATCCAGCCAGCCCTGTGCTGCAGAGTGTGCAGCTAAAGACAGCAAACCTGAAAAGGTTTCTTCTGAAATCTCTTCTCCCTCACTGTGCACTGCTGAAGCATCCAGCAGCAGGATCTTTCCTGAAAGTATCCTCAAAGCCCTTCAGTGGGATACTGTCTAACCTTGGGGGAAAAGTTACCCTAAATAATTGTAATTATGAATCCTTCTGATTTTTTTTTTCTCCTGTAACATCTACTTTTACAATCAGAGTTGAAGAAGAAAGTTGTTTGCATCCCAAGCAAATGGAAGAAATGTTTAAGATTCGTATTCTCGTTATCGAATGGGAAAGTTCTGTTTGTCAGGTTCAATAACATATCTTGTTCTTTGTTAAAGGTCAAAAAAGTTGGCTGCACTCTGTGAGTCCTTGCAGAAAACCACGCTCAGCAAGTCCCACATGGGGCTGGAGCTGGAAGAGCTGGAAGCAGCAGCAGTGCTGGTACAGGAGGAAGAGAAGGCGTTAAAAGCTGCTGGCACAGTTTCCAAGCAACAGCTGCTTTGCTCTGAGTCGGAGACAAGTGACTCTGAAGAATCCAGCAGCACTTCATCATCTGAGACAGAAGGCTCTGATTCAGATGAGCAGGAGTCCTCGACCAGCGAAGATGGGGAGATAAATTCTTTCCAAGGCACGCTCCAGGAGGAGAGGACAGCTCCACTTATTGACTGTAATGGATTAAGGCAGGGCACAAACACTTCAGTGATGGAGGTCGGTGATGGAAAATCAAAGGTTTCCTTGCAATCCACAACTCCTTCTGGAAAACTGGTAGAAGAATTAGAAATGCAAATCCACTCTGCAATGAGACTTTCAGAGCAGCCTGAAGGATTGGCTACTGCAGGCTGCATTTCACAGGAACAAGAAGAAAACCCTGTACCCGAGCCTGACAGATTTTCAGAAGATGCTGCTGGGAAGGGAAATTTCTTGGAGGTGTCTCCCAAGCCAAACCCATTGCTTTTTCTCTGCAGCACAAATGAAGACTAAAGGACCATGCAGGAGCACAGAGTGACCCACTAGCTCACAGCTTGTTCTGTAATGAGCTGTCCCAAGGCTGTCCTGTGCTGCACAAAGATGTTTTTCTTTTTTGCTGGAGGACAAGACTGCTTTGAAAAGAATTGACAGGACTGTGTGATACTCTCACAGTTAATTTTTATTTTTCTCCAATTCGAGAGAGTCTCATACTTGATGTGAGAATGTATAATTTCAATAAACTTCTAGAAACCCCTTTCATTAAGCTTATTCAGTGATAGATTGATGTCCTAATCAAATACAACTGGAATGACTCATTTTAATTTTCTTTAGCTGTTGGGATTTACTTGGAAAATATCCTCATTATGTTTGTATAAACTTGTTTATGACATTGTACTGTTATTTTAAATTGTTTCATAGCAAACCACTTCAAATAATGGTTATTAGTTTAAAAGTTTAAATAGTGATGGCAAATTATTTTAAATTATATAAATTCTGTAATTTTTGTACAAAATAAAGGAAATTTCTGTGCCATCAATACAAGATCCAATGGTTGTATCTTATATGTCTAAGAGATAGAAGTTTATATTTCTGCAGTTCTCCCATAAGTTCTTTCAGCAGTTTTGTCATGTGTTCATTCTTTTGTGCTGTTTTTGAAATGTTTCTATGTGTGGACACTTCTGTTGCTGTTTAAGGAACAGAAATCTCAATTATTTTCTGCCCTCAGTACCACCACAGTGATGTGGACCAGAATGAAGAAACAACACAGTTTGTGGATCTTGGAACAGGACTGAGAGCAAACGTGGCCTGTGTAGTCCTGGCTTTGTTAGCCTGGCCCACAGCTTTGGCCAACTTATTTATCCTTTTTTGCCTTTATAATGTTGAGATAATCCAGTCAGGTTAATCCAGTTTGTTAGCTACTTTCTGTTACTGAAATCAGGTGCCTGCTGCAATTCATCTGCTGTTACTCAGCTCTACGGAAGGATTTGGGAAGGTGGAACAGGGACCATCAGCTCTGGCTCAGCAGGAGCACAGACCCAACAGGAGCACCTGATTCACTCCTCTGCAGAAGCAAGTTTTGATTACTTTTCAACCTTTTTTCTATTAAAAAGTGTATAAAAATCCTAAGCTAAAGGACTTATTCTTTACCAGTGCTGTTCCCTGCTGGAAATCAGCAGGTGAGCTCTGTTCCTGCACCAGCTCCTGCTCAGTGAGAGCTGCAACCCTCACCTGCCAATATTTTTTATGTTCTTAAATACCTGCTGCTCGCTTAATCAGTCTCTGTGTTCTGTTCCCTGGGGGAGAAACCTTTCCCATCCTGTGTGTCAGGGAGCACTTATTCTTCTAAATGCCAGCAATAAAATCCACCCTGGAGCTGACAGCGTCTGAGAGAAGGGGGAGAAATGCACTTCAGGAGAAAAGAGCAATGGTCCTGCTCTCCCCAAATTCCAGGGGTGAACTCAGGAACTTCCTGCAGCTGAACAGGGGCTGGAGAAAGCTGTGTAAAACTCGGTGTTTTCTGGTTGTGGAGCTGATAAGGGATGTTGATTGTTGTGTGTTGATTGATGACAATTTTATGGGACCTCTGTAGGGGTGGGGTGTGAAGTTTTTCTCAGTGGGGTGATTGGAATTTCACCCGTGGCTGAATTACCCAGCACACGTGGAGTGCTGAGGGTGAGCAGTGTCTGTGTGAGAGGGAAGCCTTGCTTCTCCAGAAAGAATGGACACTTCTCAAAGAAAAGTGGAGCCTTAATACTGTTTAGCCAAAATTGAGCTTACTGAGTCTGTGAAGTATCAACACCTGGGAAAACAAGCAAACAAAAAAGAAGGAACTCCACTAAGGAGTCACATTTATGAAGAGGGGAGGGAGGGAGGGAGGCCTTTGCATCCAGGAGCTGGCTGGAAAAGGATGGAGATGTCTTAGGGACATGCTTATTAATGTAGTGCTTCAAAACTAAGGTGTTAAAACCAACAAGTGAAATACTGGAAACCATCAGAAGGAGCCAAACAGAAGTGGGTTTTGATTTTTACTCCTTTTTCTCATGGGGATAGTGCCACGTTTTCCTTTCTTTCCCTGAATTCAAAATTAGAGCTGAATTGATTAAATATCTTTATTCCCCTGGCTTTTCTTAATTCCAAACAGATTTGTGAAAAGCTTGTAAAGGCTTTGCTGCACATCAAAACAAGAAAGCATCGATTAGACTTGATTTACTGCAATAAATGATAAATACAGCAAAGGCATTGATTCACAGCCCTGAGTGAAGGGGCCGGTGACCCTCCACCAGTGCCACAGCTGAGTGTTGTCACAGCCCAGCCGATGGCTCAAGGCTGCAGAAAACAAACAGGGAAACACATGTCAGGCAGATAAATTGCTCTGCTGTTTAGAGCTCTCCGTGGAGGCCATTTGTCTCCAAGATAAGGAAGAATGCACTCCAAAGCCGGGGGGAGATAAGCTGAGAGAAGAAAATGAATGTGGAGCCGCTGTGGTGGCACCTGGGCGGTGGCAGGGGGAGCAGAGAGGGTCCCCCCAGCCCGGGGTGTCCACAGGGAGCAGGGTGAGCACCCAGGGAAGTGTCTCACGGGAACTTGCAGACTTCTCTTAACCGTTTCAGCAGTGGGTGATATTTATACCTCTACAGCAAACAAACAAATGGTGTCCGTGTCAGTTGTCTGAGTCACCCAAGTGCTTCCTGAGCCTGTCGTGGATCTGTTCCTCCCCTTTTTCGTGGTACGTGGGCTGCAGCCTGTGGTTATGTGGGCACATGTGAGGCATGATTTTGCATTGACACAACTCTGCATTTGTAGTATAGTGGTACCCATAAATCAGGCTAATTTTATACCCTTAGATTTTGGAGCAGTGACAGTCCCACTTTGACAAATGCTGAATTTGGTGACCTGACTTGAGATCAGATCCAAAATGCACTTGGTAATGTTGGTTTGCATTTCTTTAAATGTTTTCTGATATCATAAGCCACCGTACAGCAGCAACCGAGTACAGCTGGTGGCACTTTGAGGATGCTTGGAGACAAAAACAAGATCTGTGTCCCTTAGGTGAGAACTAAGATGTTGGCAGAGCTCCATGAAGGACAGCTCTGACCCAAGAGCGGGTAATTTCTGTGGGAGAAGCGATGAGCATGGAAAAGGGCAAAAAGTTTCAGGTTTAGAAAGCTGCAAGGTCAGTAGGTGATAATGTTACTCCCCAGTGACCCCAGGAGCTCTGTGGTCAGTCTCTTTAATGTTGATGTGCTGAATAACTTTGGAAATCATTTTCTGTGGTTTCACAGAGGTACCAGGCCTAAGTCAGGAAGGTCCAGAATCTGGAAGAGGAACACAGAAATAGTGTGAAAAGGAGTAAAACTCAAATCTGGCAGTGGAGATTTCTCTATCTGCTACTGACTTGTGCAGAGTGAGAAGCTAAAATCTGCCATTTCTGATTTATTCTTAAATACCTTTCTGTGTATCAGTATCCAGGTGACTCAAGGCCATCAGTGCCTTGGGAGCTGTGGTGCTCAGCCACACCAGCTGGAGTCACTGCCCCTCTAGATCCCTGGAAATTTGACAAAGCTGGCCAAAATCAGATGCCAGAAACCTCTTCAAAAAATATAACATGTCTGAAGGCTTGGCCTCTGTTCCACTGTGTATCAGTACCTCCATAAACACCTCAGAGCCCTCTGCCCAGGGCATCTGTGAAGCCTCAGCACCACCTGAACAAGACTTTGGTGGTTGTCTGGGACAGGTTCTTTTTTCAGGCAGTCCTGGGGCGCAGCTTACTTTGAGTCCATAACCCAGGATAAAACCCACTGGGTGTGCGTGAGACCATTTCTAGCTCTGGGAACAGATCCCTGGTGCTTCCTCTTGGCAGGAAGATCACCTTCCTTGAAGAGCCAGAAATGTAAAATCCTCTCTCACTCATCCCTGATTTGGCTTGTATCCCTCTTCTCCATGCAGAACCCCCCTTCTTGAGAGTTATCCTGCTCCACGAGGTCCCATCTCTCTTCACAGGATGCTCGTCCGCAGCACACCTGCTCTTTATGTCAATGTATTTTATTTTATGTTATTTTTTTAATTTTCTCATTCTGCCACTGGGATATGATGAGACCTCACCACATCCTGCTTTCCACGGGGTGGGAGCTGAGAGGGCTGAGGAAGCAGAGCAGAGAAGCTGCTGAGCACTGAGCCAGCGCTGACCTTAAACAAAGCTGTGCCTGGGGAGCGACAGGAGGAGAAGGTTCAGCAGCCACTTCTGTCAGGAGCCAGCAGCTGTGTGTGCTTGGCCTCTGCCGTGCAGGCCTTGGATTCCCAGGGAGAGCAGGGGTGGCTGCTGCTTGCAAAGAGCATTTTGCAACCTTCAGTTGTGCTTTTGGTCTGGAGTCAGTGGTGGGGTGAATGGCTGCAAACATCCCTCTCTCTAATTATGGATGTGTGAGAGATTTGGGAGTATAACACATAAATGGTAATGAGATGTTTAAAGCATAAATCCACAGTGTATCAAGATGAGACCAATTCCCCTCAGCTGTGCTCCAAACAAGCCAGGTAGTGACCGGCTGGCTGCACCCTACCTGCCAGGGCTGTGATTACATTTCATCTCCTGTCCGCAATTTTTGGCAATTATGCAGAAATGTCCCATTTCCTGCAGTAAATAAATAGGGATCCGTGTTTTGCCTTGATGTAACTCCACCTCCTCTAATATGCTGCATTGTCCATTGATTTGCCTAATTATGTGTATTACAACTGCACGAGGCGCTGGGTAGCAGCAGGGGTCCGTGCTGGGGAGAGGAGGAGGGTGATTGCTCCATCTGTTCCTCCGAGCTGCCGGGAGAAGCGTCGGGAGTGAAGTGGGAAATGGAGGGAAGGAATTACCATTTAGTGCAGGTGCCTCTGGAAGGGGAATCCCACTGCCAGGTGCTGGCAGGCGGCTCTCCTGAGCTCCCCACGTGCTTAATTACCCTACAGCGAGTCTTCCCATCTCGAATTAGAGCAGGCAATTGCTACTGAAGCCTTGAAACAAAACGGGGAGCATAGCAGGGCTTCATCCATCTCACTGCAGAGACCTGCATTTCCCATCCAGCAAGATTCATGCCCCATTTGGCTGAATTTAAAAGCACTTACCTGGAATTAGATGATTAATTTTAAAATCTGAATGTAGGAGTGCAGCAGACAAGGTCAAAGCATCTGAGCTGTGAATCTGGGTTCCAGTGATGATATTCCAAAAACAGCGAGAGTGAGATGCTTTGTGCTGTGGATTTAGGGGAGAAGTTGCTCAGGACTGTGGGAGCCAGTGCAGGGAGAGCCAGAAGAGCATGGGATGAGCTGTCAGTAGTTGCTGTCCTGAACCAGGAGCTTTATTCCTCCACAGCTGCTTCTTCCTGTCACGCTCCCGGATCCCTGATGGATCAGGGGTGGCAGTAGGGTAATGTGCTGCTCGTTCTCATGCTGGTTCCTGCTGCTGCCAGCAGGTAACTCAGCAAATCAGTCTGTTAGTCTGACTGGAAAATATCTGAGGGATAAAAACTGCCCAGAACCTGTTGTGTGCCATCATAATAAGCAACGCACAGGGACTGTAACATCCTGGGAATAGCACACCTGGAGGGGGAACACTATCAAAGTTAAAGTCATGCTGTGTATCCTGTGGTGTTTTAAGTTGCCTGAGCCCTTTTTTGTAGGCTTCTGCACCTCGGGGCGGTGCTGTGAGGAGTTACACACGGTCTGTGCAAGCTGGGCTGTGTCCAGGTGATCCTGTGGCACCGTGCGGGAGGATCCCAGCTTCATCCACACAGGCTGCATCAAAGAGCTGTGGGTATCACATACAGGAGCTGTGAAACTGAACCAAGGTGCCTGGCAGTGCTCCAGTCCTTTATCCACGGTGTGAAGGATTAGACAAGGATTTGGCATGGGGTGCCAGTGGAGAGTTGCCTTTCACCTTCAGCAAACCCCATCGGTCTCGGTGGTGGAGGGTGCGGAGGCTCTCAGAGAGTAAGGGGAATAGCACTGCCTAAAAACTGGGATAAGTCTCTATTCCAAGAAGATACTGGTGCTAACATGATTATGCTCTGAAATCCCCAAGGTCTGAGCTATGAATAATTGCAGTGATGTGCCTTTCCTGAACCTATTACACAGCAGGTTTGGACAATGCTCTCAGGCATAGAGTGGGATTCTTGGGGTGTCCTGTGCAGGGCCAGGAGCTGGATTTTGATGATCTGTGTGGGCCCCTTCCGACTCAGGATGTTCCAGGATTCTGACAGCTGAAACTGCTCTTAATGGCCCTAATGGAAAGCTCTAAATCACACTTTGCTTATAAACTGCAAAGCTGCTGGGTGTCAGTGCAAACGCAGCACGGGAGGGGAAGGGTGTGTGTGTGCTCACAGAAGTGTGTGTGTATGTGTGTGTGTGTGTGTATCAATTTGCTTTTCAAAGTGGCTAAAAACAGAAGCCTGAGGAGTTCCCCCTGTGAGGTGATTTCCCTGGATGCTGCTCCTTGCGCTAATGGTATCCTCTCACCAGAGAAAACATCCCACTCCAGAGCTGAAGTGGTTGGCAGGAGCTGTAATTAAGGTGTGAAGAGACTTTCCACACAAGAACCTGCCTTCCCATATTGGGCTTCTCGCTTGAGAACAGAGACTCTTTGGCAATTGGCTTTAACGAATGGGCTTGGAAGCCTGTTTGTATTCCTGCTATTCTGTTTGGATTGCTAATCCTCCAATTTGCACCTTAAATCCCTTAAAATAAAACAAGGGCAGAAATGTTATCGCATCAATTTGCGGTAATAAGCGTAAGAGAACAAAATATTTATAATATAAATATTTATAATGTAAGTATTTCTGGACGCAACTTTATCAAAACCTCTTTCTCAAACTGCAATTAATATATATTTTTTTAATACTGCTGGTTGCTAGAACAGTAATTCTGAGGCTTAGAAATATGGTTTAGATATTTTTTCCTAAAGAATTGTTTGCTTTATTAATTTAGTGGAGATTTATATGGGGAAAGGAGAAACTAAAGAAAATAGTGATGTATTAGCTCGGTAGGAGAAGTGATTCAAAGTACTGTGAGAAAAGTCACAGACCAGTCCATTAAGAGAACCTGTTGGATTTTGGCGAGTCATGGGAAGATATTTTCATTGATAATGTGAAGCAGACCCTGGTGCACGTGTCCGTCTCCATGGGAATGGGGGAGGCTTTGTGCTGGGAATGCCCAGCCCTGAGCGTGTGGCTGCTCAGGGATCCACGTCCTCCTTCCCCACAGGCTCTGACCCCACCAGGCCCTGCAGTAAGGGTTGGGGCTGCAGTATCAGCTTTTCCTGGCTGCTAATGTTGCTTTAAAACAGCCGTGAGCTCCTTGAAATTGGCCGGGTATTTCCACAGGATCCCACTCCAGGCACAAGGAGGAATGAGGACGAGTAATTTTGACTCATTACTTTGTTTTCTTGAGTGACCACAGGCACCTCCCTTACACTCCTGGCACCCCACGTCCCTTAAGATTCCAGCTCCCTTGCCAGGCAGGGGTGCTCCTCAGGCTGAAGCAGGGAAGAGGTGAAATCTGTGGTCATATCCTATTTTTCTCTTCAATTTACATTTTGCTGGCAAGTTCCTGTGATTACAGGTTAATCAATGGTGCAGAGGAACTGGGTGATCTGGTGTATCTGGGTCTGAACGCTGGAGCAAAGCAGTGACAGCTACGAGCTGTCAGGGCCCTGCTGGGATATCAATAGTAGATGGATGTTTTATAGATTAGGGAAAAGGGGCCGGATGAGTGGCAGCGGTGGGGAAAGTGCAAATACCCGGAGACATCCAACGCTGGGAATGTGGTTTGAGCGCTGAACTGCCCCTCGCATTACACACGCAATTACAAGCTGTGTGGTGAGCAGATGGGAGCTCCAGGGAGGCTTTAAGCTGGCGGAACGCGCGTGAGGGAAGGCAGGAGAAGATATCCAAACCTCCCCTGGAGAGCGCGAGCCGCGCACGCCGCGGTCCCGCTTGGATCCGCTCCATGGGCGTGCTGGTGTAACTCCACTCTGGGGAGCTGGATGCTGCTGCTGTGTTGAATCCACCCTAAAGATGCCACAAGAAGTGCCTGTGGAGGCTGGCTCTGTGCTCGGCCACAGGAGATGCCGTGAGCCCACAGGCTGTGCTGGCCTTTCCTCAGCATTCCCTGAGCTCCAGGACTTCCAGGCTTTGGTGAGACTTTTGTGTGCTGCCGTGTGCTGGAAGAAAGACCCCTGGGCGGACAAGAACATCGTGACTGGAGAGTCCTTTGCTTTTCAAACTCAGTTGTGGCCGCTGCTGTTCTGTCCCGAGCTTGACTTTGTGTCCTTCCAGCAGCCTGGCACGGCGGAGTCCATGGAGAAAGGGGCTGGGAGCTCAGCCAGAGGTGAGACCGCAGCTTTCGTGTGCTCATCCCTCAATGGTAAGTTTGCATCTTGCTTTGGGGAATATAGACAGGAAAAAATGGACACATTTGGCTTAAAAATAAGCTGCTGAACTGCAATTTCCATCAGCTCCAAGAGGCTCCAAGGTGCCCAGCGGTGGCCTCTGCCCGCTGCGGGCGGGGTGGGAAATCGAAACCTGGAGATTTCACAGGCGACAGAAGAGCTCCATGCAAAACACACTGCACAACTCGAGGAAAAAGGTCTGCAAGTCGCCAGCCTGAATTTTCACTCCACCCTAGTCCAAAACCAGCCCCTGGCAATTCTTTGCTGGCTGAGATTAGTCCGTGGGCGTCTTTAATCTCAAATGCTAAATCGGAGCAGAGTTTCAGTCTGTGCAAGCCCGCCCGCCTGCGCCGGGAGTTCTGATTCTCTTTTTCCGTTACTTTTTCCCTATTGCTACAACAATTAATTAAGAATGGTTCTGCTGAACCCTGTTGATTCATTTGGCACTTGGAAGCTTAATGAGGTGTGAACCTGCAGACTGCGGCATCGGTGAAGCTGACACGGTAATTTATATCAATTGCCGTGATTAGTCCAGGTCCTCAATCACCGCGTTGTTTCTCCGAGCAATCTGTCACAGCCCGGACGGGGGACCTCAGTGCTGGGTTTCTCTTACACTGGCAGCAATGTTCTCGAGGTGCCGCTAACAAGGAAAATACAACTCATGGGATGCTTTGAGAATAGCAACGCACAAATTGCTTTGGTAATAACATGTGCTTTTCTCTCCCGAGATGACTGAGATGCAGCCCTGGTTTGCAGTTAGAGCAGCTGCAGGGTTGGGGTGCAGGTATCTGCCCGAGCTGCGTTTTGGGAGGGTGTTCTTTCGAGGTCAAAAGGTCTCGTTGCTTCAGCCTGTCAGGAGCCGGCTGTGAAAATCACTCTGTGGGCTGCCGTGTTCGCTGTGCCGTGACAAGATTATTCATCAGTAACTTTAACTTCTGCAAATTCAGCCCAGGGCCGTTGGAGCCACCCCGGATCTCTTTGCCCATAACATGGGGTCGGGTAGAGCACAGCAAGGGCTGTGTGACCTCTCTGCAACCACACCCCCCCCCAGTTATGTCCTCGGTGATGCCACTGCCTCCTATTAACTTCCATATTCTAATAAAAATTATGGAATTGATTCGCCCCAAACGGGCCAGGAGACACTTCAGAGACAGAGAATCATGGAATTGGTTGGAAGGGATCCTAAAGACCATCCTGTTTTATCTCTGCTGCCATGGCAGGGACGCCTTCCACTATCCCAGGTTGCTCCAAGCCCTGTCCAGCCTGGTCTTGGACACTTCCAGGGATCCGGGAGCAGCCACAGCTGCTCACCACCCTCACAGATAAGAGTTTCTTCTTAGTCTCTAATCTAAACCTGCCCTCCTCAGTTTAAGGCCATTCCCCCTTGTCACTACAATCCTTGTGAAAAGTCTTTTAACCCTCTACGATCACACAAATGCAACTGTTTGGAGTTTTGGAAACAAGTCGTTGTTGAGGCCTAACAAGAAAGAGAAGGACAAGCTCAAGCTCCCTTTTGGCAGCCTGGGCTCAGCAAAGCCACCACAACATAAATCATCATCTCTGCTCTTCAAACCCTCTGTGTGGATTGAAGGTCCATTGCCTGCTGCTGCATCATCTCCAGGTATCCCTGTACACACCTGCCTTGTTTGTTGTGTGAGGATGGCGCTTTGTGGGCCACCAGTGAGCCCCTTGCCACATCCTGGCTGGGGACAAGGGCCGGGATGGGCAGGGAGTCCCTTGGTGGCAGCTGCTGGAGGCAGAGGAGCGTTGAGCACAGCGGGACGCGGGAGCGAGGCCCGTGCGGCGCCGGGCAGGGGCTGTAAATCAGCCCTGCTGATGGGGAGTGGTTTAAATCAGCCTGATTGAGCTGGTGTGGTTTCAATGGAGCTGGTGCTACTTTTGTTTATTTTATGCCTGATTAATGGGAAAATAAACAAACCACCCCCCTGAACTGAAAGCAGAAATGTGAGAAACTGAGCTACACCAAAATAAAGCCACCTTGAATTATTCCTTTAAGTTGGGTCTCTGAACAGGAGACATGGATACATGAATAAATATAAAAAGCTGAACAGTAAAGGTAAAGATCTTTTTAGTGTTCACAGAACCAGCAGGAAATCTTAAAGTTGATTTTTCTGGAAAAGGAAATTCTGAATATTCAATGTTAATGCTTTTAAACTGATCAGTGAGGCACGGGCACATCATTTCTGTACCAGTGCAGATGTGTAAACTAATTTTAACACCCTTTCTATTTTCAGCACAGAGTCCTTAGAGTAAGTGAGCGTTTGACCTGTAACCGCTGAGAGTAGTGTTCACTTTTGGGCCTCTGTGTAGAGAAATATAATTTATTTTAATGATATTTAAGCTAATGAGCTTGGCTAATAGATATTTTTGAAGCCCTTTATAGGGGTTCAGTCATGGGACAACACGCCACTGGGCACAAATACTCATTTACTCTGCGAAATGTCAGAGAATGGCCCAGCTATTAGTAAAGTGCATTCTGTTTGATTTTTAAGAATATATTTCCATAAATTACTGGCCCTAGAAATGAAATAAATCAGCCAGCTATTCAGTGAAATCTTAAATGTTAATTGTGAGTCGCGGGAGCGACTGGAGCCAAAGGAGAGGAGGATGTGGGGGATCTCCCTGGGTGCTGGCTCAGGGGCCGCCTCACCCCATGGCTTGACCAACAGCCTCCCATGGATGTGTTCATCCCAGGCCTGGATTCACTTCTGCTGCTGGGGATCCTGGCAAGAGACCTCGCCATGGCCAGGCCATTGTCCTGCCATCCTGGGTGCCACCACTGAGCAGGTTGGGGTCAGCTGGGCAAGCTGGGGCTGCTCTCCTGAGCAACTTGGACAGCCTGGAAGTGAAAAGTGAGCCGTGGGGGAGGATGGGCATTGAGAAACTCTCTGGAGGCCAGAAGGGTGATGGTCAAATGAATCACCCAGGCTCCACCCTGAGTGTCTGGGTGCAGGCACTTGAATTACACCATGTAATGGTGTAGGCTCAGCTCCTTCCCTATAGACCTGGTTGAATTTGGGATATCAGGATGGTTCCTTGAATGTTCCTTTCTTATTTGTTTTGCTCAATGCCAGCTAACCAATGTTTCCCATTGAGGGAGGATGTTTCTTCCACGGGCACCAGCTTGAGCTGGTCGCGTTTTCAGCAACCCCAGAACTCTGCAGGACTGGGCAGGGAAAAATATATCTGTGATGTCATTGCATGAGGGAATACCAGAAGGAAACAGACCTTGCAAGGTCTCTTTTCCTGCCCTCAGGCAGGTTGATCCATGTCAAAATCATTCCCAGAAACTGTTTACTTAACCCCTTCCTGAGCTTTGCCAACACTGTAGGTCCCACAGTGTGTCCCTGCCAACACCGTTAGAGTTTTGGTTACAGCCTGTGGCATGGATGTGTTGTTACACAAGTGCTTCACAACAAGGACAGCGGGTTTCTCTTCTCTCCTTATTAGCAGCAGAGATGTGAAGCTCCTTCATGCCCCAGAACAGCAGTAGCAGAGGGAGGGGGCAAGGACAGCAATTAAATCTGTGCCAGTGCTGTCTGTGGGCAAACCCTGAGGCTGCTCAGGACCCTGGATCTGAACTCCCTCATCTCCTTTCCTCTTCCTTCTGTCAGATGCAATGGTCTGGGTTTGTGCTGTGCATCCTCCTCCCAGTCTTGCTCCGAGGGCTCCATGCCTTTGGAGGCACATGCTGATCCACAGGTGTGGCACCTCCACATGCCAGCAGCCCAGGCCTGCGCTGAGCAGATGAAAGATTATAGTGATCAATTTGGTGAGAAGGGAGATTTTTCTCCATCTGTCCACCCTCAAGGCTCTATTTCCTCATAAACCATTCCCCGAGACATCAGGAAAATTGAAGCTGTTCAGAAATGGAAGAGATAGTTAACCCAAAATGAATGAATATCCGACACGCTGGCTGGCTCTCTGGAGCAGGAGGGGAGCAGCCAGCCGAGCCCACGGCTCTCCTGCACCACGCTGGTTTTGCAAAGAGGAAAGCGCCTCAGATCCTGGTGTTTTCACCCAGCATCACTCCCCTCTGAGCTGCTCCACTCGGCTAAGCACAACCAAACCCTCCTCCCCTCTGCTCAAAGATGCCTCTGCCCCAAACCAGGCAAGAGGAGGGCTGGGATGAACCCCCCAGACTGAGCTGCTGTTGTACCCCAGCCGTGTGGGAAGTGCTCATTAGCGGAGCCCGGGGCTGATGGGCTGGTCCTGGCTGGCCACAGCGATTTCCTCATTTGGAATACGGGCTCCAGGCCCCGGGGCTCTCTGCTCATTCAGCGATTCCGTGTGTAATGTGGTTGGATTGGTTTGTATTTTAAGGGAGCAGCAAAAGATGAAGACGACCCTTTATAGGATCTGTGTGCAGCTTTCAAGTCCTGTGATTCCAACCCTCCCAGCTTCATTAGCACTCAGTGCAAAAATTTTTGGAAGCAGGAAGGTCAGCCCTGGAGGACTGGGGCAGGTTTCCAGGTGGGACTTCAGGACACAGCAGGACACCTGCCTGCATTTCCCTCTTGGGGCTGGATGAACCGAAGGGCTATAATCCTTGTCCTTATCCAGGTGTGCCTCCCTCCCCACCCTGGTTCTTGCAAGGAATTTACCTCTCTTCCTCCTCCATCACTTCTCCTTTATTTCTTTTCCTTACTGCTGCAATGGAGAACATTTGTTACAACACCATATAGGCTTCTTGCCAGCCAAAGATCTTCTGGCCATTCCCCAGACAGACCAGAAGAAAAGGGGTGAGCCACTGGGTTTGGAAAGATCCTGCAAGGAAAATGCTGTAGAGAAATCTGAGGGTTTTCTGTAGGTGCACAGGGGTGGCTTTCCCGAGGGGCAGGCATGGCCAGGGATCAGGAGTGGGAAGGTGCTCCTTGGAAAAGTTGGGAGCTGCAGGGCGGACCTCAGCCTTCCTCTTAACCCTGTTCAGCCTACGGATGCTCCAAAGCTGCGAGGAAACGCTGGCACTACGTGATTTTACTTTTGCCTAAAGCCAAGTTTCTGCCAGGAAAATTTCTCCCACGTATCCTGAACTGAGCCTGCGTGGGCAGCCCCCAGCAGCTGGTGCTGTCTCCCACCAAAGCCCAGTGGCAGCGAGTGTGGCAGGGAGGCCAGAGCTGCATCCCAAAATAATTGGGGTCCTCACGAGATGGAGAGCAGTGAGCTCAGCCTGGGGGAATGAAAACCACTTGTCCTACAAAGATACCCCTGGAGCCGTGGGTGATGCTGGGTGATGCTGGTCCAGGGGACAACCTTGTGGGAGCACCTCAGCCCACTGATGCTGCAGGAAAGAGCTCAGCTTTTCCTACAGCCGCCATCCTCCTGCCATCCCTGTGTCCCTGCCATCCCTGTGTCCCTGCCATCCCTGTGTCCCTGCCAGCCCTGACCCGCACCTCCCTCTGGGCTTTCAGATGCTTCTACAATGCCAGCAAGGGTTGGGAGCAGCATGCTATTGTAAGCATGAATGCAGAACCAGTCCCTTTCCTACCAGCTGTCAAAAAGTATTATTTAATCTCAAATAGCTCTCAGTAGCTTTTTTTGTTGTTGTTTCCTCTAGTTTGTTTTAAGAAGGTTGTTGAGTGTGAGAAAGCAGGAAGCAGTGTCAATAACACAGTGGGTTTTTTTATTTTCATAGACACCCTTTGAACTCCCTTTACTCTGTCTCCCCTCCAGTTACATTTACACACCCTATAAATAACCTTCCAGGGCTTTGAAATGCTTTTATTAAAGCTAAGAGTGGAGTTTTTTCCAAATCCAGTGTTATTTGCTGCATTATCTGTAGACAACCTTCAGCATAATTACTATAAATGGCTTTAGGTTTTAACCCGTGCCTGTATGTGCTGAATGAGAAGGAAAACTGGGTGGGAAAGTGGCAGAAGCTTGGGAAGGAGATGATGGATGTGCTGGGACCCCATGGCCCCAGGTCTCGGGGGTCTGTGGGGTGAGGGGAGCTGAGGCCAAGCCTGACTCAATTCACTGCCCATGGTCATCCTTGTGGACAGCTGCCCTGGACACTTGCAAAGTCCTACGTGAGCACTGGATGTCTAAATCCTCCAGTCCCCGCAGCGACAGCTCTGCTGGGAGGCACTGGGAGCAGTGTTTGGGGAGTGAAGACAGTGGGTCCATGAGCAGGGTGTCCCCAAGTCCAGCCTCCCCTGCCCAAAAGCCCTGCAGGTGCCAATGTGTCACCTCTGCACCCGGGGAGGGAACCTGGACCAACATCCTCGTGTTTGGGGTCAGTTCAGCACAATCTGGCTTTCTAGGATGGATATTTCTATTGCTTAGTTGTTATTTTAGGCTTCACCTTAGTAAATCCCAATTTTCATCAATTTAAGCCAGAAAATGATGGTCTTTCATAATAATTCTCTGCTGCCTGCAGCACTCTGTTCCTTGGCTTCCCATGCCAGAAACTTCGCAGATCTTGCAGTAAGGTTTTGGGATTTCTCTGCTCCGGGTTCCCTTCCCACTGTCCTTTGTGGTGCAGCAAATTGATGGGAGCCACCTGTACAGCTTTTACTGACCCTCATTTTGCTCTTCTCCCTGTTTTTTTTTCCTATTAGTCATCCCTAAGGCTGTGGCTTAAAGAAGTGCTCAGGGTGAGTTTTGCTGTCTCCTGGAGCCAAGTCCCTGGAAAACCACGAGGTCCCCTTAGTGTAGCCCTCGGTGACAGCAGATGAAGCTTTCTGGAAACTTAACGAGGTGTGAGGTAAGACCACTCCCACCAGCCTTGCAGCCCCCAGGAGCATTTGTCTCTGCCTCTTACCTCACTAAATGATGAAAATCTCCTTCACCATCATCAATCTTCAATTTTCTGTGCCACCAGGCTGATGCAGAGAACTCCTGCCACTCACTTGGGCTGGGGGTGGCTCTACTCTGATGAATGTCCCTTATCAGCCACCTGCCACAAGGGTTGGATCTAGATGGCCTTTAAGGTACCCACTAACCCAAACCATTCTCTAATTCTATGATTCTATGAATTTGAAAGTCAGGAAACGACTGAAAACCAACCCCTGATATTTTGAATTAATTGAAATATTTCTGTTTGCGAATGAACACTTTTTTCTTGCTTTGTTGATATCTACAGATGTACAGTTAAAAAAAAATCAGCTCCTTAATATGATATTAACTATAAAGTTAAGTCTTTATCATAATTTTAAATAGAATAAAATATTGTAATTGTGACAGTGGTGGATTAAACAGTCTTTAATGCATTTATTCCTTCACAATGGATTTCACTGTTTTGAGGTGGACACTTTTGGTAAAGGGAATGAAAACCACAAAAAAAAAAAAAAAAAACTCATGGGAGAATATTATTACTGCCTAAGAATAAACCCAGTAGTCCTGAAATATTTATAAACACATTGTTGGTATTATTTGGATGATGCATTTTGGAGGAACTGAAGGAAGGAGGAATTTTCCTGACCAGTGTGCTGGGAGCCTGGCAGGTAATTTTCTATTCTAGATGTAGCTTTTGCAGGCGAGTGCGAGCGATGAAGGACATTAGCTAAATAAGAGATGATTTAGTGGTGATGGCACTCTTGGTCCACAGATCCCACAGCTGCTAAATTTCAATATAAACTCCATAACTCTGGAGGCAGAAAGAACTGAACGCGCACAAGAGACTGTTTCTGAATATATTTTTCCCCCTCTCTCCAATAAAAGGCACAAATAATAGTGTATTTTTCAAAGTGCAAAGCACTTTACATTGCAAATAGTTACATTAAATTTACATTTCATGGGTGAGTGGCCATAGCTGCTGCTTGCCACATCCTTGCTGGTGACACTCCAGCAGTTGTACATGATCTAGTGCCCACTGGGCTGTGTGTGCCTGGGTTGTCCAGGAGCAGAGTGGGCTGAGGACAGAGCACTCTTGAGCTCCACGAGCACCTCCCACAACCTTGTCTTCAAAGTCAGAAGGCAAAGGAGTGGGAGCACAGGGGAGCAGGTGCTGGGAGAAGGCCTTGTGCAGCGAGGTAGTGAATTCTGGGCAAAGCCAAGGGGAAATCCATTCTTCCAGTGCTGGAGGGACATGATTCCTGTGCCTTCGAGGCTGGGGGGAGCGAGACACATCCTTTTATCAGGGTAACAGCCAAGCCGTGCGTTCCAGCCCAGCAGCAGCCGGCCTGCGGATACGCGGTGCTTCCCTGGAAAGGTCAGCACACTCGCCGTCCCCGTTTTCTCCAGAGGTGATCGATGAGATGCAAACACTGTGCTGACAGTTGTTCTGGCCATGGAAAACTCATTTTCTGCTGCTCCTTACTGGGAGGTGCAGAACGGCCACCGTTACCCTGATAATGGGTGTGCTGCTCCTGCCATGCGCTGTCTTTCTGGTTTGTGTTGGCAGAGACAATTTTCATGGAATCACAGAATAATTTAGGTTGGAAAAGATCTCGAAAACCATTAAGTCCAACTGTTAACCCAGCACTGCCAGGGCCGTTCTCCAAGTGCCACATCCACATGTCTTAAATCCCATGTCTCCAAGTGCCACATCCACATCTTTTAAATCTCGCTAGGGATGATGGCTCCACCACTGCCCTGGGCAGCCTGTTCCAGGGCTTAACAGCCCTTCAAGTGAAGAACATTTTCCTAATAGCCAATCTCAGATAATTTCCAATATAATAGCCAATCTAAGATTAATTTTCACGCCCTCTTTGAGGAGCTCCCTGCCAGAGCCACCCTGGCAGTTACAGGCTCCCTGATTTTCCTGCCTAATCGGAAAAGGTTGCCCTCCCCTCCCTGCCCCTGCAGACAATTGCTGCCGTGCCTCAGGCCACTGCCCAAGACCTGGGTGCTCCCTGGGGCTGGGTGGGTTGTAGAAATGAGTGTGCAACCCTCTGGCCATGGTCATGTCCCTCTGCAAAGTCCCTCTGCCACCAGCATGTCGTGTCAGGCAGGAGCCGAATGCTCCTTCACTGCTATAAGAAAATGTGGGGATTTTTTTCTCCTTTCTTTGCTTATCTGCAACATCCTTGATGACTTTTCTGATCAGTCCATACTGTGACCTTCTCACTGAATGCATTGTTTCGTTTCTAGTCTCAAGGTTTACTGTTTGTCATTTATCTGTGTTAGCCTTGGCACCTGCGAGCCCGGGGTCTGCACCTGAGTCACTCCTCACCTGCAGGGATTATTCCTCATTAGCTGCTGTGCTGGCATTTACCATCCTGGCAGCCTCTGGAGCCTGCCTGGTGCGTGAGGCCAGGCTGAGTCACAGTTGGGTTTGCATCCATGGAAAATTAGTAGAGACCTGAGAAGGCACAGTGGGGTCTGATCCCATCTCCAGAGAGTGCAGCAGGGCAGGGATGATGGCACAGGGAGCCCTGGTGGGAATGTGTCCATTCCAGGCACGGAACAAGCATTTATTTCCCATGGGATTTATCCTGCTGTGGTTTTTGTCCACCAGTGCCCACACTCACAGATTAAAAACCCACATGGGTTTGCCTGCCTGTGCTGCAGCCATGACTTCGCTGATGTGTAACGGCAGCTGCCTGTTGGGATTTGCTCTTCTGGATTTGTTTGCAGGCTCCTGGGAGAGATCTCCCATTTTATGAATCTTTTTCCTGCACACGGTGCTCCTGTTCCCTGTGAGCAGCAGCGCAGCAGCACCGTGCCACCGAGCCTCACACCGTGCCACAGCCTGTGCCACATTGTGGGGCCAGCTCCTGCTCGCAGCATCATCATTTCCAGAACGGTCCCCCATGAAAAATCTCAAGCAGTTCCTTAATAAACTAGTTCAGCGTATAAAGTATTTAACTGTTGTGTAATTTCCTGGCAAGCCAGCAGGTCCCCTAATAAATGCAGGAGCGTCGCGCTGGCTCCCGGCCAGCGCTCAGGCATCCCTGGCCACTTGCCCTGTGCCAGCTCGTAAAATCCTCCCTTGCTGGCTCCTCTTCCCATCCCACTCCCCACTCCAGATCCCTGTGGTGGCACAGCCAGGCAGGGGGGTCTCTGTGAGCCCCCCAAGTCCTGCTTAAGGCTCATTGCCCTGTCCTCTGTGGGGAGGGGGCTGGATAGTGTCACCCGGTCAGCACGGCCCCAGCACTTGTGTGACAGAACCAGTTTTTCTCCTCCCGTTTGCACACACGGAGCCCTTTCCCCAGGGATCAGATGGTTTCTGGCGCCTGCAGTAAAGCCACAGGAAATATCACCGACTTCAGGGGTTTCTCTGGGTTTTAGCAGTTTCTCACCTTTCCAGGCAGGAGGAAAAGCGTGGAGAAGTGATTCATCCCACCCCTGAAAACCAAGCCAAAACCCACCAGGGAGCCAGCCGAGCCTCGGGCAGCGAGTCAAACCTCCCCGTGCTCTAACCCAAGGTCACGGCTGTGGGGCCTGACTCAGACACCTCAACCTTTAGGGTCTGATCCCAGGGGCCTTGTGCCTCGCCACAGTGGCCAATCCCTTCTTTCTGTTTATTAATTCCCTGCAAAACCCCCAGCTGCTGCCTTCCTCACAGCTTTGTCCCTTGAGGCACGGCTCCTTGCTCATGCTGCCGAGTACCTGGGGTCTGTTGGGGTGCTGATGCCTCTGCTGACATGCTGGTGGGATTTTTAGGGTGCTGGTGGTCTGCCAGGGTGCTGCAGCCCCCATCCATGTGCTGTCCCGATGTGCTGGCCAGCTGAGGGAGGCACAGGCTGTGCTGTGTTTGAACCGGGAGGGAGGTGGGACCGGGATGCGGCTTCAAAGGCTCTGAACCGGTTGCCAAGAAGTTCAAAGTGGCAGATTTGGGGTTTGTTTCAAGTCTTGATACCTTATTTTCTGGGCTGTTGGGACATCGTGGTGGGGTTTGGGAGGCTCTTGTGGCCTGGCTGGGTGTGTGGCTGTGAAATAGGTCCTGTGTTTGCTGCAGACCCCTCTGGTCAGGGGATGATGCCTGACCTGGTGCTGCAGCCCCCAACAAGCCTGGAGCAGAGAGGAGGAGGGGGCCAGATGCCTTCATGTGTGAAGTGAAACCATTTGGTCATGGACAGACAGACAGACATCCCACACAGGGCTGTGTGGGCCTGGCTGTGTGGCAGGGGCTCTCCGGGGAGAAGGATGGGGAGAGAAGGACATGGAGCTGGGCTGCCTGAAAACACCTGGGCTGCAATGTGAGAAGATTCTTATTCACCTGGCTGTGTGACTGGGCACACTGGGCACACTGGGCACACTGGGCACACTGGGCTTCCTGTGACACCACCACAGAGGACAATACCTGACCTGGGCTGCCTGCACAGCAGGGCCTGCTGGAAGGTCCTTCTTCTGCCTGCAATCAGTTAGGATTGTCCAAGGTGATCTCTAGGGTACCTTCTAATGATTCTTTGATTCTACATTTTACATTTTTATTCTTCAGATCCTCCACATCTCTACAGAAACATCCATTTGGGTGTGAGCAAAGGTTAAGTTCCCACAGCCGTGTGTGGGCCTCCTGTGTTCAGCCCTATTAAAACAAAGAGTGAAGGAGATCTGCTGGCACCAGGCCCTGTGCAAAGCTCACTGAGGCTGATGAGTTTTCCTGATAACTTTGAGGACTTTGGACCCTGCACTTTGGCACTTATGGCTGAGTGCCCTCAGAAGGGATTCATGCCACGTGTGTAAGAGAGGGAGCTGCTGGGAAGCCCCTTCCATTTTCTCATCCACAGTGGTTTTTTGTATTAACAGATATGTTTTGGGTAGGGCAGATAAAACTCATGCAACATTCTAATCCGTATTTCTGAAGGAGAATCACTTACAGGCTCTCTCACAGCATTTGGAAGGGTGTGCTGGCCTGAATCTGCTTGAGGATGCAGTTGTGCTGGGGATGGTTTGGATCTGTTTGGATCATTTGTGCCAAGCCAGAGAAGCAGCAAAACCATTGTGCTCTAAATGCTCGTTGGAAGGATTTTGTTCTCTCGGGATTTCTGTTAATTGTCTGGTTTCCTCTACATGCCATGTCTACTAAGAGGATGGCATGTTTGAATTTGGCAATTCCTACACTAAATGCACAAGAAGGCAAAATCTACTGGCAGACCTTCCCCTAGAAATGCTCCCAAGGCCCCACCTTGAACCTATTCCTCATTACTCCGGGTGATTATGGTCACATTTTAGTCCTGTATGTGTGAGTTAGTGGGACTTACATGTACATCCTCCCCACAGGGAAGACCCGAGCACCTGCTCAGTGCTCTGCTGAGTCACAGCCTCAGAGCACAACTCGTGGCTATGATACAAATCAGGATTTTATTCACTATTTTCTACCAGCCCTATCTGTACCTTGCTGCTTAATGTGGGGGGTTTGTCTCTTTCCAGGCCAATTTCAGACCAGTTTCTTTGCTTGCTTGTCCTGCATCTATTTGCTCCAACCAGCTTCTGCCATTGGAGGTTTCGTTTGGAAGCACCAGCCCACGAAGAAATCAATTGTGTTTTTGTTTGAAATTGCACAGTTCTCCATATTTCCTTATCTTTGGCTAAGTGGCCATCACCTCCTAATTATAGTTTCCTCTTTTTTTAACTACTGTACTCAATTTACAGCCTAATTACTCTTACCTTGTTTGTTTAATGAAGCTTATATAATGATTGCTGTGATCTTCATGAAACGTTACGCTGGGATTTTACTTTTCACTTTATAAACTGTGATTTTATATTAATGTTTTTAACCTCAGGTTTCTAGTCATAGAGTCATAAGGAGTTTAATTGATTTGAAACTAGCCATGCCCTGGAGTGTGTACATGTCAGATTGATTCAAATTGATCCAACGTGTTTAAATAAAACTCGTGCCAAAAGCCCGTCACACCTTATGCTACCAGATATTTGCCCAAAGCCCTCTGGTTACTTAATTATGCTGCCATCTCAGTATAATAAATTATTGATTAGGACGTGTTTTTATGTGTGTTTGTTGTAGTTTGGGGATGCAGAGAAGCCCCCCATTCCCACAAGGCAGCGCAGGCACATTGTGTTGGAGGGAACTGGTGCAAATCCATGTGGTGCTGGTACTGGAGGCTCCAGTCGCTGCTGACCACAGCAATTTGCAAGTGTCTAGTCATATCTTTGTGCCTTCTCACAGTTTGTGTCAGTTTTGGTGCTCTGAGAAGCTACTCCTGCAGTTTAAAGAAAGGAACAGGAGGCCAGAGGGAGAATACAAGGTGTGGACCCAAGCTGACACAGCAGCAACATCTGATTTCACACCGAGTGGTCAGCCTGGAAATCCTCAGTGTCTGATCTGCTGGCTCTGCTGTGCACATGGACCTGCACAGTTTGAGATCTGACAGGCCCAAATGTTACCAGCTCGCAAACATTCAGCTCTCTCGTGACAGACACAGAGGCTGCAGCCCCCAAGGCAGCCCTGCAAACTGTGACCAGCTGCCTCCCACAAGATGCTAAATCTGGTATCTCTGGCTGAGGGATGCAGCAGCCATTCCTGCTGTTGAAAATACCCGAGAAATACCAAAAATCACTGTTTCATGGTGAACACCCTCAAGCCGTGGAAATGCCTTTTGGAAAGTATGATTTGATCCAAGCTACCCAAGATGTAATTAGCAAAATCAAATGCTGCTTCTTTACCTGAACCTACCCGAGCAGTGCTCAGGTCATGTTACCATCACCAGGTGTCTCTCCAGGGCCCCCATCCCTCCCCTGGAATCATCTACATGCCTACAAAAGTCTGATGAGCTGATTGACATGAGTACAAATCTGTGAAGTAAAGTGAAGACAGTTCAATCTAGAGAGAAGACAACAGATTTTTATCTGTAATTAGACCTCAGTATTACTACTGGATTTTTATTTATTCTGTAGTTGGATTAGATTTTAATAAAATAGCTACATGTGTCAGTACAGATGAGCAGAGACAAAACTGCTGAGTGGCCTAAAACATGGCAAAGTTGATTACGGTGACTGATACACTTAGAAGTAATGAAGTCAGTTTTGGTTTTAACCATCTTGGATTATTTTATTATAAATTTATGCCAAAAACCATTGGCTGAGCTGTGATGTATATTAATGCAAAGGTGCATAACTAAATAAATAAAAACCCAACAGGTGGCTGTTGAACCCCAGTAAATATTTCCTGGCACAGCCCTCTGTCACAGCCGTGTCTCCTTCCCAGTCCCAGGGGTGAGAGGTTGTGCCTGGGGGTAAGAGCTTGAGCTGAGTGAGGTGAATCCCACAGAAAAGCTTCCTTGGAGTCCTGGGCTTTCTTGATCTGCCAGAGGCAGGAGAACTGGGGCAGAGAGCAAGGGCAAGAGAGCAGGGGCAAGAGAGCAGGGGTGTAGTAAAACGCAAAATGCTGTTACCAGTCAAGCACCTGATTTCCAAGTTTCAGGGTAGATTTCCTCTGAGCTTCAAGTTTGTGCTCCAGAGTTTGAGCTTCAGAGGGCTCTTTTCTATGTAGATGACACTAATGAACTAAATGAGCTCTGTTCCTCACAGACGGGACTTGTGGATTCAAAGAAACCAGAAACTCAGAAGCCAGAAAAATTATGTTTGTTTGCTTTTATTTAACTGTTCATGCCCTTGAGATCAAAGGGAGGGCTTTGTGCACACAGAAAGTGCAGTGGAGGTGTGACTACATCGTGGTTGCATCCCTTGTGTGCTCCATGTGCCCCCTTGGTCCACAACAGACACCCACAAAAACCCTGGCTTAGGTTGCCATTTCTCCACAGGCCAAACAGAGGCATTGTGCCTTGATTCTAGGGGAGAATTCCCCATGGAGCATTTGTGCTTGTGCTGCCCACACCGGGGTAGCCCCCTGCACACGGTGTGTAAATCACACATCTCTGCTTTGCCTCGCTAGTAAAATACTGGAGCTCTAGAAATTATGTGCATTGCTCTCATGAGAATATTTTTTATCAATTGGCCCATAAAATCCACCAAGGAATTATGTGAGTACCAATATATCTCTACCATCCTCCCACTGATGAGAGCGTTTATTTGGTATAGACGAAATTGAATTTTAATTTGTTCTCTTTCACGCGGGCAGTTTTCTTCTCTGGGTGTAAATACGGTGCTTAAACAAACCAATGAGTCTTCTGGGACGTGGGTTATGTTCATCGCTATTTTTCATGCCTTGGTGGCACTGGCTGACGGCAAACTCGGCAGCCCACTGTGTCTGTGGCCAGCCAGCTCTGTCTGAGCCTCCTGAGTGCCTCAGAACCACTGCTGGGTCCATTGGAAGGGACAGATTTCCCTGGGTGGCCTCAGCACCGTCTGTGCCCACACTCCAGAGTTACACACACTGCAGGCAGTGGCTGTCTCTCTCTGTATGCACATCCTGAGGTTTGCAGCAGGTTCTGGCACCTGAAGACATCTCCGTGCTGCCTTCACAGCTCTGACAGTCCCCAAGTGCTGGCAGTGACATCGCCAGCACGGGGCCTGGGCTGCTGTGACAGCCCAGACGGTCACCCCTGTCCCCTCTCCACACTGACCACAGTGCCAACCCTGCCAGCAGTGCTTTGGGCTGGAGCAAACCCTCTTTGCCACAGCAATAGGGCAGGATCATAGAATCACTACTGTTTCAATTGGAAAAGCCCTTTAAGATCATTAAGTCTGACTGTCCCCTCAGCACAACTGTGTTCACCACCAACCCATGTCAAGTGCCACATCCACAGGTGTTTTAAACAATTACAGGAGATGGCGACTTCGCTGCTTCCCTGGGCAGCCTGCTCCAGAGCCTGACCATCCTTTCAGTGAAGAAATTTTCCCTAATATCCAGCCTGAACCTCCCCATACAATCATTTAGCCCATGTGGTTTTCTGCATGTCACAGAGGGTCTGGGTCTGTCAGAGGTCTCAGGGGGAAATGTGTGTGGTGGAGCCAGATGTTTCCATGGTGTCCGGTGGTGCAGTGGAGCAGCAGCAGGGCTTGTGGGGCTCAGGGACATGGGATCCATGGGACTTGAATGGGCAGCCAGGTTGACAGCAAAAAGGGGCAGGGACACCCATGGAGCTGGTGATGGTTGTCTGCAGGAAAAGGGTGATTGCCCAGCCAGCCCCTGGTCCCCAGCTGCCCCTCAGCCTCCAGCCTGGGGATCCAGCCTGAAAACCAACTGATCCAAACACTGCTTTTCCTGGTGCACGTATTTAAGCCGCAGTCCCGATGGCTCTGCAGAACAGAGGACTCACAGCTGCGCTGTAAATTGAGCACTGCCTGCTTCCCCTCACTGCGGGGAGAGCCCCAGGGCGATGCAAACAGCCCCAGCCACGCTCCTGGCCCTGGCTCTGGCAGCTCAGGGGTGTTGTGGCGGGAAGGGGCCAGGCAGAGGTTAGGCCTAATGGCAGCGCGAGGACAGGATGATTTATCCCGAGTCACTGCTGGGCAGGGGGATATCTTTATCTCTGCCGAGCCCCACAGCTGGCTGATAGAGCACAGCTCGCTCTCCTTGATAAGCGTGTGGGCAGCATATATAATTCTTGCCGAGCTTTCCTGCTAACCTAAACAGAGATTCTGCAAACTTTATGTGCTCGGAAGATAAAAGGTAATGAGACTCCATACATTTCCTGGCTGAGCCCCTTTACCAACCTTTCAATTGCTTCCAAAATGCCCTCTCGTAACCTCTCCATTAGAAATAGATTGGCGGTCTTAATTCTCCTCTTATCACAGACAGCGCCCAGGGGAAAGAGTCATGTCCTTCCCCTGCTGCTCTCCGGGAGAGATTTGCTTCCCGATCCGGCTGTAACCCGGCACAGGTCCTGTGCTGCCGGCTGTGCCACACAGATGGGGAGGAGGCAGGGATTTGTGGCAGTTCATATATCTGCACTGATGGAGAAGAATTAAAGGAACAGGAGAGCATTGAAAGCAGACGACTGTACTCCTGAGGTCGGGCTATTACATTTTATTTATCATTTAAAAATACCGTGTCTGCTGCCCTTTGAAACCTGCTGAAATCCAGCCCTGCTGGTGCTGTCCTGGATTTGCAGAAAAGAGCAATTTCTGTTCTTCATTAAACAAAGATGCCATCCGCTCCATCAGCTTTTGGGTTTGGTTTCAAGCAGCTCAAAGCTATTTTATGCTTCCTGATTTTTTTAAACCATGGCTGATGCCCACTTTTCTTTGCTCTTGGCTCCCTGGTCAAGCCAGGGAGCAGAATCACGTTGCTTTATTCTGGTCCTGTGCTGGCCCGGGAATCCAGGAGCAGTTCCCAGCCCCGAAGCAGTGATCCTGCTTCTAGCACTGAATTCTGTAATTCCTGTTCAATTTCTGGAGGTAAATAAGCCAAGGTGAGGTAAATAAATTGGTACCTATGCTTCGTGCCCTGTAGCCTCTCTGGATCAGCCTGTGGCTGATCCGTGAGCTGGTCCTGGCCCCAGGCTCCCTGCCTGCTCTCCTGCCACAGAGGCTCCAGGTACCCATGCTCCACTCTGGGGCCAGCTGTTACTGGTGTAGGCTGGGACGTGTTTCATTTAAATCTGACATATAAACCTGTCAGGGCTCTAGTGAGGCTGATGCAAGGCGTGCTCCCTGTTTTCCAGGACTTTCAGGACGTGTTGGGAGAAGTGGGACGTGCACTGCCCTGCTGGAGGAGGATGTGGAGAGCCCAGGGGATGTTTCCAGGCTGCTCTCTGCCATCTGATGGGCTGAGGCAGTCCCTTGGACAGGCACAAAATGAGACTTCTAAAGTTTTGGATGGATTTATCAGGCTGTGCTGCTCAAATGGCCCTGGAGTATCTGCTCAAGGCCGGTCTGACCCTTGCTGGGTTCTGCTTTCTCCAGGGACTGGCGAATGGGAGCTGCTCCTCCCAAGCATTGTGATGCAGCCAGCCAAGTGCCAGAGTACCACCAAATGACTATTGATTTCCTAGCAGGGCGTCTGAGCTGTAAGCAAGAGAACTGCTCTTTAGCCTGGCTGCGTGTGGTGAAGAAGAGAAAATCAGCAAAGTGTCACTTGCAGACTGCAGTGTGCCTTGCTGACCCCACACACCCTGGGTGCCAAAGAGAGTGTTACTCCCAGGGGCAGCAGCAGGCATTGGAGTTGTTCTGTATAATGTGGATTGAACACTCTGGGGCGTGTGCAGGCAAAGGAGGCACATAGAGCTTGCTTTTTTGGGGTCTGTGCCCACAGGTGGCAGTGTGAAAGTGTTTGGGGAACTCTCAAGGTGCCTGAGGCGGGTGTGTTGCAGGAAGGGGGCTCGTGCCAAAGAATCACAGAAGGGTTTGGGTTGGAAGGGACTTTAAAGACAATCTCATTCCAACCCCCTGCCACAAGTAGGGACACCTTCAACTGGACCAGGTTGCTCCAAGCTCTGTCCAACCTGGCCTTGGCCACTTCCAGGGATGCCCAAGCCCTTGCCCATGTGGCTTTGGTGGCTGCTGCTGCTCAGAGGTTTGTGCAGCGAGTTGCACTCTCCGAGGAGCAGCTGGGAGTTGTGTAACTGCTGCCATCAGGACAGTGCCTGTTGCTATAACTACAGTGCTCAGGATCCTGCCTGGCCAGCAGCACTCCCAGTGTGGAGGGAGCAAGAAGGCTTGTTTGATTTCATGTTTATGGTATCAGTTATGGTGGAATTGCATCCTGAAAACAAATTCTGACAGATTTGTATCTGTGCTTCAGAGATCCCAGGAGGAGATTGGATCTCCAGTGTTTGGTTGGCAGAGCTGGGGATGTCCCACAGCCACTGTGTCACAGTGTTGGCAGCTCTGGCCCTGGTACAGTGCCTCCCTGAGCTGCAGGGCTGGCCTCCAGCAACAGGCAGGTTCATCCCCCAGGAGGGATGTATGTCTGGGTCAGGGCACTGGAGCGATGCTCCTCCAGCACCCTGGGAGCTGTTTGTGTTGCAGAAAGTGCTGCCTCAGTTTCCCTCCATCTCTCCAATCATCTCACACCTGCCCATGGTACAAACACAGCTCCTCCCCCCATCTGTTAGGAAAACGTGGCAAGGGCAGACCTGACCTGTGTGGACAGTCCTGTTCTTGCTCATGCATCCCCACTGCCCCCAAACATCCTGGAGAGCCCTGCCTGTCCCTGCCATGGCTGCTCCTGCTCAGGAATCTCAGCAGTGGGTCAGAGTTCCATCCCCCTCAGGCTGGAGGGGTTTCCCCTGAAAGCCACGCTCCCAGCACTGTCTGATCACGATGCTCTGGCCCAAGCTGGCAACTTTTGCGCAACCTGCTCCAATCCCTCAATCCCAAACATCATCCAAGGGATTTTTTCCAGCAGAAAGAGCCTTGTGGCAGAAGGAAAAAGGCAGTTCTGCCTTGGCAAGTGCTCCATCAGAAGCGATGGCCAAAATCCACCAGCGTTTTTTCCCACTCATTCTTGAAGCCGCAGCATGTGGGGCAACAAGGGAGGCAGCAGGCAAAGCCCCCCCAAAATTTATCCCTTGCTTTATTCTCATCTGCCCCAGAGCAGTCAGTCGGCTGTGAGGGAGGTCAGAGGGCATGAAACCCTCTGCAGAATGTGGCCAGACCAGGTCAAGGTGGTTTGGAACAAGGTTTATCTGCTCCCATCAGCTCCTCCTGTGCTGCAGCAGGACGAGGTGGCCGCTCCGCAGGGCCAGTGATTTGCAGCTGCGCTTCATTTGAGGCACTGGGGGTTTCCTGGGATAAGTAAAGCCTCCTAGCAGACTATCTCTGTAGCTCGAGGAGATGCGTGTGCATCCTCTGCTGCCTTGCAGTGAAGATCTCAGGCGGGTAATGACTTTGCTTGGCTAATTTAGCCCCTGCCCGACTCTGACTAATTACAAACCCTTTTAGCTTTATTCTTGCGTAACCCTTTAAGTGTTTCCTTTGGAAAAGGCGTTGCTGGTGCTAAATGCAGAGCCTATGAGCTTCTCAGAGCCTTTTTTCCAGGATAGCATCAAATGCAGGCTGCCAAGAAACCAGGCTGCAACACGTGTGAAAGTGCTACTGAGCCAGCTCGGGAGTGCCCGGGGCAGGGATGGGGCCAACAGCAGCCAGCAACTTAATTTTCCTCCACTCCTTTATATGGAGGGAGGGAAGGAGGAGGAGGAAAGCCGCATTGGACATCTTCTGACTGCACTTTGAACCGAGTAATAAAACTGTACTGAGGGATTGATTTTTGGTGCCTCGAGGCATCTCTTGCAGGAGAGGTGTGGGATGTAAATTTTTCTGCTGGGTCAGGCTTTGCAGCCAGGGGAGGAGGGAGTGTGGGGCTGCTGCCCTGGCCACTGCTCCGGCCCTGCTCCCGCACCTGCGGGGTGATGCTGTGCCCGGGGCAGTTGTTTGTCACGGACTGGGCGGGGGAGTCACCGGCAACCTGAGAGGGGCGAGAGAATCACCTGCAACCTGAGAGGCTTCTTCCCCTCTAGCTGTGCTCTCGTAGGGCTGCTGCATGTGCAGACGTGGGTGTTGCGGATGTGCACCCTGCATTTGGCCCTGTTTGATGAGCTGGAGGTCGTTTAGATTCATTTTATAAATGAGATGGAGCAGGAAGGGGTCTCCCTGGGGGATACTCCCCGGAGGAAGCAGATCCCGGCTGTGGCTCCCCAAACCCAGCAGTCCCAGCAACAGAGGCTGGTGCTGCCTCTTTCCCCAGCGCCCTGGCAAGGGTTGGAGCAGCTCATGCCCACATCTGTCCTGATCTGGCTGACTGGGGAGGCAAAAGCTGGGCACGGAGGGGAGCTGGAAGTGCCCTCCTGCTGGGCACCTCCAGACTGGGATCCATGCACAGCCTGGGAAGTACACGGTCAGTGATGATGTTAAAATAAACACAAATTGTGTGGCGTGGGCAAAGGTGATTAATGGCAATAAGCAGCTAGCAGAGCTATGAAATGGTCTGACAATGGCTTGGTGTAATTAGCTGCGAGGGGAAGATGCAGGGGGGAACACGTAGCAGGGTTATGCAGGGATCAGCAACCCCTTCAAAATTCATTAACAGCAAAGATTCAGTCTTGATGTTTTAATTATCTGCTAGACACAATGCCCTGGACAACCAGTGGCTTATTTTCTCTCCTGGGCCCTAAAACAGAATGATTCTCTCCCAGTTTAAGAAGGGATGGAGCACTGTTGAAAAAAGCCAGTGTGCAGGCTGGGGAGAGGGGGAAGGACCCGGGTGTGTTCGCAGCATCACAATGTAACTTCTCCTGCAGCCCCACAGAATATGTGGCACCCACCACGCTCTCAGGACAGGGAGGTGTGTGTGGCATGGCCGTGACACAGAGATGTGTTTGTGAATGTAAAAGAGTTATTTAGCAAACCGCCACAACCGGAGGCTAAGCGATGGTAAATGGAGCAGCTGTTGGCGTCTATTTTCCTCCAGCAGCTTATCAGAGATCATCTCTTCAATCAAAGGCACTTAAAAAATCTTTGACAATCAATTCATATTCTCCTCTGCGCCGGGGAGAGAAGAAATACTAATAAAAGACCTCCCATGATTGCCTCTGTAATTTCCTTTGTACAAGATAAGTTTAGGTCCCAGTTCATAAAGTACAACGCGTAGGACATTAAGTTGTTGTTTTATTCAGAAAAATGCTGCCAGCCCCTAAAGAATTCAATTTTGTGATTCATAAAACCTTTATTCCACATCTCTATGTCACGCTCTTTGAATACATAATCCCAGACAGACTTGATTGGTAAAAAGATAGTCCTATTTTTAGCTTGGAAAAACATCTATATAACAGCAAGGAAAACTTTCTTAGCAGAGCAAGGAAAAATATAAGATCCTGAACCATTGGGTAACAACAAAACACTCATTAAAACTGATGGCTTTATAGAAGCTACCTGGAGCCGGGGAAAAGCCCGTTCATAAATACTTGAATGGCACTTTGTTGTGTCGTTATCCCTTGTTATTCATGTCCTTGAAGTGTCTCCTGCAGGAAACAAGGTGCATGTTGGGATCCCGCGGAGGTGAGCGAGACTGGTGCTCCCAGTGCCAGGAGAGGATCCGACTGGGACGCGGGAGGCGAGGAGCTGCTCTGCTGCCTGCGTGGGGCAGCCTGGCAGCGCTTCTGCCCGAGGAGTGCAGGGGGTACGACCCGAGGGGTTTCAAGGTTAAAATGTGACTGTGCTGCTGTGGCTCATTTTAACCTTTGTACCCCAGTGAAACATGTTTGCAGACTTTGTGCTGCTCGGGGATCTGAGCTTTCCTCTTGAAGAATGAACTGGGATCTGTAGTTTCATTGCCTTTTCCTTTTGGTTAAGGTCTGGACAAGATGCTGGCTGCCCCAGAGAGCTGGAATTGGGATGCTTGGGATGCTTCAGAAAGCAGCTCCACTCCACTGGAGCAACAAGCCTAATAGGAAAATGCAAATTCGCCAGAGTGCAGGTATCAGCTGGAGATATTCTCCCTCTCCAGGTGTTTGTGCTTAGGATATAGGCATTTGGATGTGCCAGCTTGGATTTTGCTCTTTCTCCTAATTGTAATGGGAAAGCAGATGTTTAGGGCCATATTCAACAAGGCGCTGAGGTATCTAATGACCACTGAAGGGTTTGCGAGCCCCAAACACACATATTCAACTCCCTTCCTCCAAAACCTCAAATCCCAAAACATTGAGGTTTTTTTTCACATGATGTTTTTTTATCAATTAGAGATCAAACAGATGAGCAGATGGCAAAACTGCACCTGCAACACCTCTGCTTCACCCTCCCCTGGAGCCAGCTCCCAGACCTCCCCAGCTTCTCCTGATAGATTTGGGGGTTTACTTTGTGATCTGAATTTTTCAAGTGGACAGCTTTGGGCAGGCAGGTACAAAAGTGCCCAACACTCCCACCCGGACCAGGACCCCGCATAAATCCCCAGGATCCTTGTGCACCCACTTCTGCCTCGCTTTCTGCCGGTCGTGCTGGGAACAGAGCTGTTTGTGTCTCCTGATTGATGGCAGGCATAAAACGCTCCTGCTGAGACGAGCGTGGTTTATTGCTCCGTAATTCATCCCCGGGGGGAGGTGGCTGCCCTGCGCCCCGGCCGTGATACCCGGCCGTGCTGATGAATGGCTCGAAGGCCACCGTGTGCCCCGCGATCCCCAAGTGTGCCCCGCCGTGGGACGGGGCTGGCGGCGGGGGGAGAAACCCCTGGGACTGCAGGAAGGGTTTGGTTCAGGCTGCTCAGGCTGGAGCTCTGCCGTGCACGGTGCCAGGGTGTGTAGATGTGCATTTTTATATATTATGTATACACATACATCTGAAGACCGTCTCCTCAGGTTTGAGGAGCCCAAAGTCTCCCAATTAGCTGGAAATTAGGCACCGGGCCATGCAGGGAGCAGCAGCCCGTGGGCATCTGCGGCTGTCTCAGGGCAACAGGTAGCGGAGCCAGCGTGGTGCAGGAGCATCCCATCGCCTCACGCCTGACCTTTATCTGCCCGAGGAAGGAGAGTGATAACTCACCGGCAGCACTGCCACTACCGGCTTAATTGGCCTCATCTCACGAGTGAAGATAAAGGTCGCCTCGTAGCTGAGTTCAGCCAATATGTTCTCCATATGGACAAGAAATGTTGCTTTTGTGTTAGCCATGTGCTGAAGCAGGGCTTTTTTTTTTTTTTCCGCGGGGTTTTAAACTTCGATGTAGCTAAGCACCAGTCATTAAAAGTAGCTCCAGCTATGAGAAGAACTTATGGTATTTATAGGCAGTTAAAAGAAATCGCTGCTTCCCATTTAATGCTCCAGTTCAGCAAATCACTTAAGTGCACGGTTAAATTGCAGCGTGTGATGAATCCTTCCCACACCGGGCATGTGTGCACCTTCCCGTGCTCTCCCAGGGACTTAAGTGTGCTCTTAAGAAGCGAAAAGCAATATTTATGGGCTTTACTCAGGGCTGGGCTGAATCGAGGCCATTTTATTAGGAGAAAATGTAGCGATATTACATCAAAGCTCATGTTATTTATGAAGAGCTGCAGTCTTCTTCTGATGACAAGACAATTGTGGGAAGTGATCAAAGGAGGTTTGAAAGCTACGGCGAGGGCATTGTTTGTGGCACATGGCAGAGGACTCCTCACCCGCTCCTGCTTATCTGCTGCTGCTGCTCCCAAGCCAATATTGACACGCGCTCCCAAACACCGGCTGAAGGGCACCGCGTGTATAAGTAGTGGTATTTAACATAACAAACACGCTAATCATTGTATCAACACTCCTGGCTGGGAGATCTTGCATATCTGAGGAAGGTTTCAGCCCCCTGGAGCTGGCTTTGTCACAGCGAAGGGGGTGGCAGGGACAGGGGGAGCATCCTCTCCTGACCCGGCTCTTGCAGAGCGAGGAGAGGTGGAGAATAGAGGTGCCCAGCAGGTCTCCATCCTCCATCACACTTCTCCAGCAAGCCCGGGATAAGCAGCAGCAGGGACATAGATGGGGACACGGATTTTGGACTCCTGACGCCGAGCATCGTGTCCCTGCCCTCTGAGGGCCATCGCTCCTCCGAGCTGGTACCAGCAGGAGGGGACTGGAGGGTCGTGGGATGCTCATGCCCAGTGCAAGCAGCTGTGGGACACCTCCCAGATCCTGCTGCCACTGGGCACAGCTGAAACCTGGACTAAAAAGCTGAAGTCTGAATTCTAAAGCCAGTCCTGGAGCAAGGAGGCAGGGGCAGGGTGAGGCATGGAGTTGACATGGAGAGGTGGGGATCCTGGAGCCCAGCCTGGCAGGGACATTGCCTGGGGAGCCCCAGCTGCATGGGCCTGGTGGGACAGCAGGTGGGAAGGGGAGGGAGAAGGCAGGGAGGGAAGCCAGCACGTCTCTGTGCTCAGGAGTTCCCCTTCCGTGTCCCAGTGTGTAGGTCTAGGGATAGCAAAGCACATTTGTGAAGGCTGTGTTGAGAGCCTACCTGCTCTGACTTCCTCAATCCTTTGCAGCAGGGTTGACAAAATAAAGGAGCGTTTCCTTTTTTTGGATTTTTCCCCTTGTTTTTAGATTTTTTTTTTCTCTTCTTGGAGTGCTGGCTTTCCTCAGAATATAAATGCCTGAATAATCTCAGCTGATCTTTCTTCACTCTCCTCTTGGGACTGAAGTGTGGAAGATAAAATTCCTCCCCCTCCTTCCTGGAGACACAGTTTATCCGAAGAAATCCTGTTGTTCTCTGAAGAAATGCTGTCCAGGGGAGCTCAGCACTGGTGCCCAGAGGGGGTGCCAGCCCTGGCCTGCCCGGGGAGGTGGGAGCAGGGGAGCATCCTGCAGGGGTGGCCCCGGCGCCAGCCTGGGCTTCACGGGGGTTGAGGTGAAATTTGATTGCTTCCTTTGCAGATGGCAGTAAGGCTGTGACCCAAGGGCTCGAGAACATCTCCGGTTCCTGAATTTGCTTCCCTTCGAACGCTCAATGCCAAAAAAAAACCAACAAAAAGGAAAAGAAAAAAAAGAAAGAAGTAGCAAGATCCCAAGATGTTTTGGTCTCACAGCACTGGGAGCTCAGAACCATTTGTGTGGGAGGTGGTGAGGGCAGCCCTGCCCCAAAACAGGAGTGGTGGGGCAGACCCACTTTGGGTTGCCTGGGAGGGGAAGCCTGCATCCAGGACCACTCCCCCTTCAGATATCCGTGAAGGCTTTGAGCTCTTGAAATCCATTATTAAAAACTCTCTTTGACTTCAGCAGGAGCAGGATTTCATCTTTAGTCCGAGTTTTGAGCAGAGAAGGGATTTCAGCTTGGGGAAGCTGGGCTGGATTAATCTTTTGTGTATGGGCTTCAAACATCTTTCACATTCACTTTAGCTTTACCTGTGTTGAACCAGGAAATAAATAATGGATATGGGAAGTAGGGTAATGCATTGTGGCACCGAAACCCTGGAGATGGCTGAATAATAAATAAAAGCCTTTTATCAGTGGCTTATGTCCTCGCTGGCTGAGTATCAAGCTGGGCAGCGAGAAGAGCAGTGCAAGGGTGAAAGTAGAGGAGAGGAAAAGGCAGCAGGAGCACAGCAGCTCTGGGAGAAAGCCCCTGGGACAAACCAAGAGCAGCAGCAGGCTGTCAGTGCACCGGTGAGGATGGGGTTTCGTGCCACAAAGCAATGTCTCCCTCTCAGAGGGCTGTGACTGTTCACAGGCCGGTGCTGAGAAAGGATTTGGGGAGTTTTACTCATTGCCTGGCTGGGAGGTCCCACCGAGCCCTGCCAGGGGAACATCCCCTCCAAAATTTAGAGGGGAATTCAGTTCAGAGGGACTAGTTTAAAGTGTTAACTCCTGACCTCCTTCAAGCTTGGAGTCATTGCAGGAAATGCTGGGAGGGACCATGGGGAGGGGGGGAGCCTGAGTCTGAGCTGAACCCCAGGAGGAGAATGTGGTCTAAGTACCCCAGGCCAAGACCCTTTTCCAGGGAAGCAGAACCCAGCCTATGGTCCCAGACCATGCTGGTGGGAGCTGTGTGTGTATCCCAAGAGCCACTCAGCTGCTTCACACAGAGGATGCCTTGGAGCTGAAACGAGGCATTGGCAGCTACAGGTGTGGATTGCTTCTCTCTGCACATCTGTCTCCATACCCTGTAACTGCCTTGTTCCTATTTGCAGCAAAACCCCCTGTTTTCTACTTAATGTCTGTCTCCTCCAAGGAGTGATCCCAGGGAGCCTGCCAGGTTTCTGAGGTCTCTTGCCCCTGTGTGTGCTGCTGGAGGGTTTGGGACATCTGAGAGAGGGAGCAGATGGGGACTCATCCCACAGCACTGCTCAGGGGAGGAGGCACAGGGGGATGAAACCACTTCCCTACGGAGAGAAACACGTGGAGGAGTTTGTCTCTGTGAGACATGCTGAATCCCAGATAATTCCTGCAAGTCTCCATGGCCGCTGGAGTTAATCGATGCCATTTGTTTGCCTTTGGGGCAGAGGGTATCGATCCCTTTGTCTCCCTCCCTCCTTGCGTGATGCCAGGTGTCTGAAACGTGTCCAAGTTGTGCCCGTGCCAGGCCGAGTGGCAGCTGAATTATCACCTGGGTCAGCTGGTTGCTGTTGGAAATGCACAATAAGCTCCCAGCCATGAAAGAGAAAAAAGAAAAAGCCAAACAAAACCCCCAGCAGCTGCAAGCCCTCTGTGCCGGCTGGAGAAAAGCATGGCCGGAACAATGCCCTGACCCGTGTGCTGGGACTGCTGGAGAGGGTGTCCCCATTTGTTTGGGGCAGGGACCCCCTCCACGAGGGCTGTTCTCAGGGCCTGGCTCCATGTGGGTGCTGCAGCCCTGGGAGGTGGCTGTGGCTCCCCAGCCACCCCAGGGATGGCTTTCCCTGCTCGGCGAGCGGCGGTGGCTGCGGCACAGCTCTCCTCCTCCTCCCCCTCCTCCTTGTTCTCCTCCTCCTCCCTGCAGCTCTGCTCTCATCCATAAACAGCCTAATGCAATTCCCTCCAGCCTGGCTCTGCAACAGGTACCAGCTCTAATGAGGATAACTCGAGGGGCTGCGTGCTGGCTCGTGAGCTGATTGAGCCTTCTCATTGCTGGGCTACTGGAACGTGTCCCTGCCCATGGCACGGGGGTGGAACTGGAGGGTTTTTAAGGTCCCTTCCAATACAAACCATTCTGTGAGTCATTGGTTCTGCTGGCTCCCAGCATGACAGGTTCCCTGGCGAGGTTTGTGCAGGTGAAGGGGCCCATGGGGCACCTTGCTACCAGTGCAATTCCACCCTGTCCAGCCAGGAAGGGGAGCAGGATGAGGCCATCGGTGCTGGCTCCGTTTGTGTGAGTGCCTGTCTGTGACGTGTGTGGCCAGCCATGTACATAAGAATATCTCCCTATATATGTGCTCTATACTCTGTGTGTGTGCTGGGGGCACGGAGCAGCAGCATCCTCCCCTCTCGGGCTGTTGGACCCAGCATGGTCAATTTTCCTCTGACAGTCAGGACTTTGCCAAGTGCTTAAAACTGTATAGCGGGTGCTAGAAATGATCTAGGATTGGGATTCTGAAAAAAAAATTATTGCTGCTTCATTCTTTTGTGCTGTGGTCATTGAGGCTCCGCATAGACCAGGCTTTTTGGGGCAATTTGGAGAAGCAGAAGAGAATTCTACACAAGACAGTGTCAGTCACAAAACTGCTGGAGATGGAGGTTTGGTGCAAGATGATTAGCATTAATTAATCAAACAGTTGCCAGTGCCTTTTCAATGCTAGCAGAGCTGGTAAGAGCCATGTCTGGTGGTTCCTCTGGTGCCAGCCAAGCATGAGTGGCCAGAAAGGCTCAGCCCACATGAACTGCAGCTGGAATCTCCCTCCTGTTTGAGCACAGGGATGATCTGGCAGCAACCCAAAGCACCCAGCCTTTGAATGCTGGCACCTCTCAAACTGGCTAAGGCACCCACAGAGTGCTCAGAAACCCATCCCTTGAACAGCCCGGATTCAGTGGGATTTGCCTGTGCACCTCCAGGAGCACAAACCAGCACTGAAGTAGCAAAGTGTGTTATTCCAGCAGAGCAGAAACCATCAGGAGTGCCCCTGCAAGGGCTGCAGAGGCAGGTTTAATGCCTCTTTTGATACACAGCAGAAGCATTAATAGGAAGCAAGGAGCATTTATCAAACACCTGAAGCATTCACCTCTGTGTGGCTGATGGGAGCCAGCTGCACATGTTTATATGTGTGTCCTTGCCGGGGAGCAAAGAGGAGTTTCTTCTGCAAGGAAACAGTGTCAAAGCTGCAAGTGAGTGTGTTTGGGCTGGGGCTGCTGGGTCCCCTGATCTGTGATCTGTGATCTGTGTCCCTTGGGCTGGGCAGTGTGATGGGACTTTACAGCGAGTCAGTGCTGGACTGTGAATAAATGGCCAAAGAAAGCTCAGCACAGGCTGTTCTGGAGCCCCATTGGGCAGAGAGCAGCTCTCCTCAGATGTTACACCAGGCTGACTCCATCACCCTGGGCAGCAAGGGGAAATCCCAAACCAGGGATGAATTTTCACTGCAGCAGCTGGAATGCTTGCTTTCACATTCCTTGATCGCTCCTTTTCATTTTCCTGTGGGAAATAGTAGAAAACGCCTTCCTCCTGTGCCGTGTGCCACTGGGGAGCTCCCAATTTCCCTGTGCAGCTGGAAACATCTCTTAGCAGTGCCAGGCATCTTACCCCCACAGCGTGGCCCTTGGGTACCCGTGCTGTGGGAGGCAGGAGCTGCAGGGCCCTGGGGAGCTGCAGGGTTCTTGGAAGAAGCATCTTGCAGATGTCATGATACCAGCCTGATCTGCACTGCCAGCTGTCATGTCCCCAGGCACCTTCCCTGCAAGAGGATGTGGGGGGACAAGTGCCACAGGAGCAGCAGCACCCACAAGTGCTGAGGATGGTCACCACATTTGTGTTCTTGCTGCTCAGCCAAGCATCGAGTTCCACAGCTGCTCTCTAGATGTGATTTAAAATCCTGTGCACACGTTATTGCCATTCACCAAAAGGTATTTTGACAGGGCTCTGTGATACACTAATTAGAAACAGTCACTTAAAATCCACATCTGAAATGTGTTGTGGAATTGAGGTTCAAGGAGTGCAGGTTTGCTACAGACACCAGATTCCTAAAGAACAATTTCCCACACCTAAATAATGATGTTTTCCATCATGTTACATCCATTAGCTATAACTTGGCAGTTGCATCCATCATAATATGGTATTTCAGGGAAATAAATGAGTGTATTTTTCTCTGTGAGAACCAAGGCAAAAATATCTCGCTGCTGAAATATCGAGCAGGTTCATACAGTGAGACCAAGTGCAGATTTTTGCTCTAATACATCAATTCAGCCATTAACATACAACATAGACTAGTCTGCTTTCTCCTGATCCTGTAACTTCAAAACTAACATTTTTGTAGTTACTTCTTATTAAGGTTGCTTTTAAACCATGCAATCAGCTTTCCAGCAATGTTATTAAACAATATCACGACTGCCAGAACCAGCCTGTATTTGTGGCTGTTCCCAATAGCTGAAGCGCTTTTTACTCTCCTTGTCTTGGGAGGGTGTTGGCTTCCCCTTCGCTTTTTAAAAGCATTTCAATTGAATTTTCCAAGTTCTTTCCCACCATACGTACGAGCCAGCAGGTCCCTGATTTTCTATTTCCAGAATGGGGACTCGGGTAGCGCATTTCAGGAAGAAGAGTGACACAGTTCCACACACATATGCTTTCCCTGTTTTCCCCGTGCTGTTGATGGGAACAGCATTGACATTCCCGTCGTACTCCGTCAGCGTCACTTCTGCTTTGCGTCGGAGCGGGATGTGCTGCTCCGGTGGGATGAGCCAAGGAGGAGGAGTAGAGGAGCGTTTTGCTGTGCCCCGAGCAGCACCTCTCACGTGTGCTGCCCGGGTGTCCCTGGGTGCCTGTCCTCTCGCATTTTTCCAGCTGTAAACTGGGAATGAAGGCATTCCATTGTGGGAGGGATTAACAAGCAGCTGGCTGTGCTGGCAGCACAGGGAGCGCCAGGTAAAAGCTGCACCTTGCCAGGCTGAGGGCCTTCCCCAACACCTTTGAGGCTGGTGGGATTTGAAGTGGATTTATCACCCCTTGGAAGAAGGAGAGGCCCAGTCTGGGCTTGATTTAAAACTGGCCCAGGCTGTAGTTTAACTGCATCCATGAGACTGCTGATGTGAAGCTGCTCCTCATCTGGGAGGAGGAAGAGGAGGAAGCAGCAGCTGCCAGATGGGCACTGCCTGTCCCCTACAAGCCCCTGTCCCTCTGAGGGATGGTGCATCATCTGCTGGGGGACAACTGAGTTGTGGGTGAGGTGGCCAACACTGAATGGGAATGAGCAGTCAAATATACCACTCCTTCCATGCTCCAGCCCCAGAATCTGCCAGCTGGGAATCCTTTCCCCGAACACCAGTGGTGGAAAAATGCATCGAGGATTGGGGATTGTAGTGGGGTGTCACTCTATCTTGTTTTGGGACTGACACCCAGGCAATGCTGTATGGAAACAAGTGTATTGAGGGATGGAGAACCCTGGGATGATTGATAAACAAACCACACGTGAACAGCACAGACTTTGGAAAAGATGCCAGTTAAAGATTTCCAGTGATATAATCACAGGATATTTAAAAAGCTTGGTTCTCAGCGAGCCTAATCAAAGGGCAGCTCCTGAACCTCAGCTACAAAGTGAGACCACATGCTGGAACAACACGAGCACTAATCTCAGGCTTTAATAGACTACAAGAGCTAAAAAATGCTCCTGGGACGATGGCAGCAAACACCTCATGGAGCGAGCGAGCAGCAGAGAGAAACAGGCTCTGGAATCAGCACCTTCCTCTCTTCCACCGGGTGCTGATACAGGAGATGGGGAAACACCAACGGGATCTTCTGCTTCCAACAGTGCAGCCCCCACTGACTTCTAAAGCAATAAAATCGGCCTTTAGTCAAGCACTGCAAAGTTGCATAAAGCATATTTGATGGATTACACCTATCAAAACTTTTAGTGAGAGGAACAGTTACAATTAACAGGCTACGAACAGGATCTTCTCTGCAATTTTTTCCTTGACATCATCAGTAATTACCTGCACTAAACGTGCTGCTGCTGCTCAGCGGGGGCTTGTCAATCAAGAGACAGCTCAGACCCAGAACATCATAAATTTGCTGTCATAAACTTTGCTGCCAGATTGAGGGAGAAGCACTGACAGAGGTGTGTGAAGCATCTGCAGGGCTTCCCATCCCTCCCTGTGCCCTTGTGGTTGAGGAGGAGGAGGGAAATTACTCCAGGGCTGTGCCACACACACCGACTGAAAATGCCAGTACTTCCAGCTCTCCAGAAGAACCATCCCACAATTACCTTATGTGAGCCCGGCAGTTCCCTCCGCTGGAGAGATACAAGGTTATTAAGCAAATATGATTAATGAATAAAAGAACCTCTGGCATGCTGGAACGAGGCTCTGAGGCCTGTTGGGCTCCAGGAGGATTCATCGGCTTGTGCTTTGGGAACTGCGTCAGATTTCTGCAGTAATATGATTAACACGCTGTGTAATGGGCTAAATCCATCCCAAGTGTCCCTCCAGTTAAGCCTCTGTGTGGACACCTGGGATGAATTTGGCCCTTTTACAATGGATGCACTTCACAGAGCTGGAAGAAAGGGTACCGAGTTACTACTACAGCTGGGAAGGGGGATGGCAAAAAGGATGGAGAGGAGGGATGAGTCCAGACGGGATCCAGACCAGCCCCTGCCCTCAGCACCCTCATGAAGCACAGGAGGGCCGTGGGTTGGAGCAGATTTGTGTGGAGCCCACGTGCCCGCTCTGCCAGTGCCTGCCATCCCCACGGACAGCTGCCACTCCGCGGCACCTTCCAGCCAAAGCCCTGGGACTTGGCCTCGCGCTCGTCTGCCACGTGGCACTGCCGTCCCCAGCTCCAGAAAACGCCGAGCTGCCAGACCTCACCAGCTGGAGGAAAGGGAAGGATGGGGAGCGCTGCCTTCCTTATCTGCGGGGCCAGATTGCGAGCAGCTGTGGGCAGATAAAGAGTGATGGAGATCGGCTGGAGGAAGGCGTTTGCTTCCCCTGCAAAGCAAACTCGCTCTCCCTTTTCCCAGCGTACTCTGGCAGCAGCCAGGCTGCCTTCTGGGCAGGGAATCTTCTCTGCCGCAGGAGTAGGAGCAGGAGGGTGGATGATGTAAGAGCAGGAACTTTAGTGACTGATTTCAGTTTATTTGCAGAGTACTGCTTTATCTCGCCCTGTCGTGGCTGCTGCTGCTTCCTACCTCCCCCAGCCTGGGATGGGTGTCCCCCAGCACACTTGCCAGGCTTGGCCACAGGTTTTGCTCTGGTACTGGAATGCTCTTTCATAGGTAGGCTCTGTCCTGCTCTCATGTCCTGTACTGCATTAATTGCAACATGATATTTCTAACTCATTCCAATGTACCTTCCATTTTGGGTAAGTTCCATGTTTTTGTGCTGTTTTAATAATTTCCAGCAAGTACCTTTGTTTTCCAGACTTGGATAGTTTCATCTGTGTGTTCACTGTGGTCCCTTACAGCTCACTTTAGTCTCGTAATTCCTGAGCAAGGAACCGAGTCTTTAGAGGAACTGCCTAGAAAGGGATTAATCGCAACCAGACCTCGTTAAAATCCCGTTGCCACACCAATTCCCCACACTTACAGAACCTGACCACAGTGTGAAAATTGATATTTATGCTGAGGAGTGTCAATGCACTGCCTATGCATCCTTCCCTGATTTACTGTCCCCTGGGGTTTGAGCTCTGAGGATGCCAGTGAGATGTGCTGCTCCATTTCCAAGCCCCCAAAAATTAAATAACTGCCCACCTGGACCCTTCAGCACCAAATGTGATCAGCACATTACTGTTGCTGGATTCTGTGGATGATCAGCTTCCAGCTTTATTGCCTGATTTCTTGCAGCCTGATTCCTGCAACTTGTTGAGCTGGATGAAAACAGTAGCAGAACAGCCAGATTTTGCGATAGGGATTGAAAATCTGCTTTAAATTCATTTCTCTTAGCCTGTGGTCTCCCTCCATCCTGCTGGATAATGGGGGACAGCCTTGGCACATTGGTGTCTGATTTCCAAGGACACCCAACCCATTGGGGAAAGTTTTTCCAGAGGGAATATGACCCTCCAGGGTTCCTGGGGACCTGTCTTTTCCCTGAGCACCACATCCCATGGCTGGCTGAAGAGAGTTCCTTCCCCAAGGTCTGCGATGGGTTTCAGAGTTTGTTGAAGCTGATAAAAAATCTCTCTTAGCTACCAGGATTATGACACAACAAAAGAGAAATTTTTGTGATTTTCTCTACAGTGGAAAAATCCTGCAAAATAAGTGTCTGTTGGCTTTGAATGTCCCTTGCTCCAATACTCTTACCAGATGGCTGACGGCTCACAGGGATGTGGCTGGTCTGTGTTTGCAACCCTTTAGCTCCCGTGGAGACGTGGCTGTTTCATCAGGAAAGAGCAAGTTCTCCCTGAGATCATGGCTGCGGCCTCTGGGGCTTTTTGCAGCGCAGGAAAAGAGAGTGAGAGCCCCACATACCACACCTGGCAGGGCACAGCCTGCCCAGCCCCATGAGATACCCAAGGCGCTGGTGTGGCAGTTACACCCTGCAGCTTTCACATGGGATGCTGCTGTGGCCTGGAAGAGCATCTTCCCAACAAGGATGCCAAGGCACACACACTGGAGCAGGGGCAACGGGTGCTGAGAGTTCTAATGGTCCTGGTGTGACCAATAATGGATCTGTTAACGTAGTGTCTGCAACTAGGAAAGACAGGCTTATTTCTGTACCTCCCAGGAGACAGGCTGAAGCTATTATAAAGTTATTAAGCTATTATTATACACAGGTATTAAGGCTGAATGAAGAAGTCAAGTGATAGGAGGGCATACAAAAGAGAAACCTCAGAGGTGTGCAGCAGAAGTCAGGGAAAGAGATGGCGAGGCATTTGTTGTGGGAAGGGACTGGTGGAATTGCGGGATCAACCAGAGCCAGAGGAGATAAGTAAGTCACCTCTGAGCACTTGACAAGGTGTGTAAACCATTTTCTTCTGCCAGATGGATGATTTGTGAGGATTCCTGCAGGGAGCTGAGCCAAAGAGCCCTTGCTCTGAGGACATCCTACTCACCAGCTCACTGAGTGCTGTTGTGTTCTGCAGCGTGAGCAGGGACCAGCCAAGCTCCAAAACCCAGGGAAAAGCCCACCTGGGATTGCATTTGTTATGGACCTCTGCAAGAATTATGTCATAGTGTGAAAAGCTTATGGTTTTGGTGTGAGCAAGTGTGCAAAGCCTGGAAGGCCTGAATTCAAGCAGCCAGCTGGAGGAGGGAAACTCAGTGAGAAAGGAAGGTGCCTCAAAACCCGCTGTGGGTAGTGTCCTGGATCCACTCAGAGCTTAGAAGCTCTGAACACAGTGGGATACAGCAGCTGGATCTTTTTCCAGCAATCTGAGCATCCACCATAGGGAGCAGAGCCAGGGCTGTGACACACGAGTGCAAAATGTTAGTCAGAAAGGACAAATGGAATGTGAAAAACCATCAGAAACTCCCAAAGTGGGTCAAATTCCTTGATGCATCTAACAATAGATGTAGGACAGGAAGGACAGGGTGGATTTGGTTGCATGCCTTCCTGTGCCTCCTAAAATTTGGGCTGCACTGTGGGCCTGAGTCCGTGGTGGTGAAATTCAAAGCAGGTGGCTGAAATTGTGGAAGCCGGTGGCTCCGGCTCTGCCTCCTCCACCCGGGCCTGCCTGGCATAATATTATCTTCACGCCTGAACAAGGAGGACTTGGCTTATTAAACTTGCAAACCTGCCTTGCGCTCGCCCTTGGGTATCCAGGACTGCCGGGTCTCTGGAGCAGGACGTTCTAATGCTCCTTTTACGCCACGTCTACCGCAACGAGGCCTCCTTAATTGGCTTGTGGTTCCCACCAGCACTGCCAGCACAGAGCGAGCGATGGAGGAAAAGCTGCCAGCCACAGCTCCCGCTCGGTGTTGGTGCATCATTAACTCACATGTTGTCTCTCTCCCTGAAGACAAACACACTGTGTAGCCAAAAGGTCTGTGGGGAGGATGCACAGCAAGATCCAAGCACAAGAAGTAGGGGGGGCACAGGTAGTTCTCATCTGCCTGCCCCATTTGGTTTCTCCACTCTGCCAAATCCCAGATTTTCAGTAGTACGGGGGAAACTTGCAGTGAAATATCCTTTTTTTTCTCTCTATTTTTAAAAGAACATCCTCCCCCTTCCTTGCTTTAATCACTTTAAAACAACCCTGGAGGAGCAAGACTTGGGTAAATAAATGTGGGAACCAGGGGAGTTCTTGAACTGTTAAAGAAATCAATATAAATCAGAGTAACCTTGCCCTGATGTCTTCCTTATCACCTCTGAAGCTCTACCTGCCTTTGTCTAACAACAATCTCAGTTAATTAGATAATTAATCTAATTATCTAATTAGGTGGAATCACTAATAGCTATTCCACCTAATTAGGCCAGTGGCTGTATCTCAGCAGTGGTGGTTCTCTCTTTCTGGCCAACCCTCCACCTTCTGCCATGCCTTGTAACCAGGCTCTGACACAATTCACAGCTCTTTGTTTGCTTTAACTGAAACCACCTGGAAGCAGTTTTACATTTTTTACTCAGGCTTTCCTTGAATGAAAGCAAGGTGGCCAGTTGGAAAGTAGAAAAGGAAGCTCTCAGAAGATTAATTTTTTTAGCAATGAATGCAGGAAGCTCTTCATTGTTTTAATTCATTCTCCTGGTGTAAGATTAATTTCAGCTCTGAACACAACAACCTGTTAAGAATTGATCCTAGGGAAGTATATTGCTCTGAGGCTGGGGAAACAACATAAGTAGCTTTTCCCCCCTTTATTTGGACAAGTTTAGCTAACTCATGGCTGCAGTCCTAACAACAGTCTCTTCCCTGCAGAAATGCAGATTGTGCTCCCGCTGCAGCTTTCCCAATCCGTCCTCTGTGTGACAGCACGAGGGAGCTGGCAAGAATTAAAACCAGCCTAAGGCCATTGGTCCCCTGGCAGCAGAGTCCCACTGCTCATCTCTGCAGGGATGCCGTGGCTGGCAGCCCCATGATGCTTGGTTTAGATCAGCACCTCTGCCCCTTCACGAGCTGTAGCCGCCTTCGGGGCTGCAAAGCTGCCATACGGCACTCATGGAGTTTTTTCCCTTTAATGCCTAAATTGGATTTAAGGGAATTTTTGTGCATTACAAAACAAATCAAGGTCTGTCTGCAAAACAGCCAGACTTGGCCCTGAGAAGAGATGGATGTATTCACACCTCACACCCAGAGTTCTGCTTTCCTGGGATCCCACCTCACGCACCAGGAAAAGCCATACAACATCTGAGCAGTCAGGAACTGAGACTCTTCCAGTCCTACGAATGTTTAATGGCTCGCTCCATGCCTACCTGTCACCGGAGAGCACTTCTGGATCCCCTCTGACAGCTTTAGTGGGCACAACTTGGAGCACTGCTCTGGCTGGGCTCAGAGTCACAGAGTCCATGGGAACCCTGGCTGGAGTCTGGATGAGGTAAAAGGGCCAGGTAGGTTCTGCAAGAGCATTTCTGCAGTGAACCCCTCCTCTCACCTGGAAATGCTTTGTTCCTGTAGTGCTCTCAGGTTAATCTGCTGCAATAGCATCCAGATCTATGATCTGGTTCTGGGGAGAGTCCTGCTCCTGTCTGACTGGAATAATGGCCAACTCACAAATGCACAGCTTTTCATTTAGCTTTTTCTGTGTTTGGTTGGGTTTTTTTTCTAAATGTATGTGTAACTGAAGCACCATAAAATGTCTCCTTGGGGTAGTTGGATTTTTCTTCTAAAAAATCAAATTCTATATTATATATATATTTTTGAACTGCTTGGAGCAAAGTTGTCTCAGCATTCTCATTTTGAAGCCCCCATATTAAGGTGTTTATTACAGCGTCGTGAAAATTCACATGTAGTTGAAACTTGCCGAATGTTTTTTGGCTCGAAGCAAGTTTTCTTTTGAAGGAGTTTACTATTAGGTGTTTAAGGGTAGATTTTTCCTTTCTCTCTATTTTTCTTTTGAAAAAGCAACACCTTCCAGAACCAGGTTCAGAAGGAGAAGGCCAGCTCTGCAGTAAGCGTGAAAGCTGTGAGTTGAGCACAGAGCTGCAGCCATTCATGCTTTTTTTCTGACATCTGTTAAGAGAATGAGAGGAAGGGAAATCAGCTGTACTCTACGAGAAAAGAGGCTTTTTAGTTGTTGTTGTTGTTGTTGTTTTGGTGAGTCCTGAGTAGCTGCACTCCCACCAGATGCTGGTGATCCCAGCGCCAGCTGCAGAGAGCACAGCATCTCTGGCTTCCTGGAGCTGGTGCCTTCACACACCCCAGAGCAAGCCAGATCTGCTGTACCTGGGAGACAACCGAGTGTGCAGCAGGCTTGTTGCCGTTGTGTGACTTAGATGTGTATTGAACAACAACATTCCTGACAGGGGCTGGGATCATGTTGTTGCAGTTCCACTGGAGTAAACGCAGCTACTGCTACTCTGGTTTGTGCTATGGCCTCAATATCAATGACACAGTCTATACTTTGCTTTATACTCACAAGTTTTTCTATTTTTTCAGATGTACAGACCCATTTTTTTCAATGTGAGGCTGTACAGGTAGATAACCAGGTTTATGCAACCCCTGCTAGCAAACTGCACATCCCACAGAGCCAGGAGCAGGAGTCACTGGTGGGAAATGGCTGTTGCTGTCCAGGGGAGCCCAGCGGTGCTGCCAGACTCCTCTGCCCCTTTTCAGCCTGCAAGCTGGGAGATGGGTGAGGATGAGGATGGCCAGAGCAGACAGCCAGATCTCAGGCAGCACATCAGCAGGACCAGCCTTAGTGACCTTGTGTCTACTTATGGAGCTGGACAAACATGTCAAGAGAGAGCCAGGACCTCTCTGCTGCCTCAGCTGGTTCCTGAACCTGAACCCAAACAGGACGGCTTCTGAGATTGTGAAATACTGTAGACAGGTTGATTGGGGTTTTTTCCCCACTTCCAGTTTCTGGCAGCAGCTAGAAGCGGGTGTACCTAAGTCTCCAGTGTGAGCCTCCTTTCTCTGGCTCTACCTTGCAAACTCAGGAAGTTTCAGGAGGTCTGATAATCACCCTTACCTTGCTTATTTATCGGCTTAGTCTCCACCCGTGGGCGTTCCCAGTGCCCTACCTGAGCTGGCTTTGCTCACACCACCGTGCTGGCTGCCTGCCACCGCAGTGCTCACTGTGGTAGGAAAACACAGCATTGGTACTTTTGGTCCCATCCTCCTGTGCTTTTTCCATTTTTGCTCTCCTGCTGAAGATGTCACAACAAAATTGTGCTTGTGCTGTGGAGATACCGATGGATTGCCACCATTTTGTATCACAGATAGGACAATTTCACTGCAGTATTTAAGGTGCCTGGCTGGAATACCTGTGGTTGGACAAGTGTGAATTTGACTTTACCTGTACTGGGGCTTTTCAGTGCCTGCCACAATGCAGAATTCACTTAGGTGGTTGAATTGCAATGTTGACTTCCTCTTCCCTCCCTCATGTTATCCTGATATTTTTTAATATATTTTATTAGAAGTTATTTTTTGGCACTGCTCCCACACATCATTGCTATGCAGACGTTACACAGATCTATTGACCATTTTCCACTTGCTGTGTTTCCCCAGTCTGTCCAGCAACTTTGTGTGTTTCCTCATCGCAGGCTTCAATGCTCTACAAACAGTGCGGACCTAGGAGATCAAGGTGCTTTTTCCTGGTTGCCAGCATCTAGCCCAAAGCGGGAGGCAGATTTGGAGACGTTGCTTGTTTCTATGGATAATAATCAATAAGACCCATTAGGGAGACAAGTACATACATCACTAAACTTTGACCTCTGCTCTCCAGATCAGTCCCGAGATGCCTATTCATATGCTGGTGACATCCAGATTGCGCTGTTGCAAAAGCCTCTTTGCTTGGGAAGGGATTACAGATTTAAATTGCACAGCCTTTGCTATCTGTAGAGTACAGCATGCAGGATGCTTAGCTAGAGCCTCTAGTTTTTGTTGGCTTTCTTTTCTACTCAGCCGAGTTTTATATTTAACGCTGTTGCATGCAGAGTGTTTTATGCCTCTCTACCTTTCAGGCTGTTTTTCACTCCAGTCTGTCTGGCATTTTAAGGGTTTACAGACCCTGGAGATTCCTGGCACTGGCTGTTGCTTGCATATTGCTCCTCATCTTTCAGATCCTTTTTCTCCTACATTGCTCTTCGGCAGGCTGTTTCTGATAGAAAGTTTTTGGCTTGCTGTTTGAAGTTCCTGATAGTCGGCATTTGATCACTTGCTAATTCAGTTCTACAACTTTTTTCCAAAGAAACCATGAAAGACTATCTAAAAATAGATTTTTAAAAAAAGAAAGAAAACTTTAAAAATACCCTTAATTTGCTGAATACAGGAAGTTTTAAGTTTTCTGGGAGGGAAAAAAACCACATACCAAATTTAGAAGCAAATGGAGATCCCAGGATGTTTGAGAAATCCACTTCTAGGCATGGATGAAGAGTTTCTAAGTTGGATGAAGAGTTTTCTTCTCCCTGTACATCTTCCCTTCCCTTGAGAGAACATCTACTGAAATCTGTTGGCTGGGAACAAGCCGGATGAGATTCTTTAGTGTGGGTGAGTGAGAAGGGAGCGACAGGACTCTGGTGACAGCAGTGGGGTCTGACCTCAACAGGGTGACAGGGGCAGAGGGACCGTGAGCTGCTCCGCCAGGTGATTCCTTCTGCAAGTGATCAAGGTCCATCTTTACATTAAGTGCCTCTGCTCCTCCCACTGCAGAGCTGTTTCTGGTCCGTGTTCCTCTGAAGGTTAGAAACAGATGTCTAGTTTCCATCCCACATGTCCAGCATGGATCGGTTGCACTCTTCATTCTTGTCCGAGAGCTCTTTCATTGCTGCAATGTGCTGCCTCCTTCCTCAGTGTATTTTAGTGGTCATATCTCCTCCTTTGTTTCCTCAGGCTCAGCAAGTTGAGTTTGTAGACACTCCTTTAATAAAATAGGTTTTCCATTCCTCTGACCATCCTAGAAACTCTTCTCCATGCTTGTCCCTGCTTGAATGCATTTTTTTCTTCAACTGCAGAATTGTCTGGAGGATTCCAACAAGATCTCTCCTGTGCACTGTTCAGTGGCATTAAAGGCTTCCCTGTCTCTGTTCATTGGTACTTCTGACACCCCTGCTCGACATTGGCCAGGAGCTAAGTCACACCAGTGGCACACAAACACCTGAGACAGGTCTTCTCCCTCCTATGTGCCACACCAATGAGCTCCTGCTCCAAGTGAGAAAGGCTGATTACAAGCAGCCAGCTGTCAAAGTCAGTAACACTGTATTTCATCCCATTTCAATTTTTCTCTCTCAAAGTTGCTCTCTTCTTCAAGAGAAGAGTGTGAGTTGCTCTCTTCTTCAAGAGAAGAATGTCAAGCGTGACATTCTGCTTCTCATCTTCAGCTTATAAGCACAATCCCTCCTTTTCCTAATAGCATCACTAAAGGAAATATCAAGTAATGTTCATCTCCAGGCAGTTTTATGAGGACCTCTACCAATGATCTCTCCAGCTTCTTCTTGCTTCATCCCTTGCCCTCTTTGCTATGCCTGTGCTTCCAGCACAGCTAAAACTATCCCATCTGACCTTGCATCCAATTCATTCCCGAAGTCTGGAAAATGGAACACTGTGTGGTAACTTCTGCTTATCATTTCCCCACCCATCCCCAATTATCAGTAAAGTCTCTGAGTGTCCCTGTATGAATCCAAAATGGTTGTTAATTCAGTATGTTTTGCTGGAGCATGCATAAATCCGTGTTGCACCAGGGCCATCCATCAGCCATCTCTGTGTTTACTCAATCCCTAGCACAACGCTTTTCCCAAAAAGCTTATGAACTCAGCCTGGGCCACATAGTCAAAGATGTTGTCAAGTGCTAAGTGAGATTTCCAAGAGTAGTTTCCTCCTGACTTCTCTCTGGCATCGGCACCCGAAGCTGATGGCAGTTAACGCTGAGCTTTGAAAGCAAGAGAGGGTGCAGTTTGCTGGCCACCAGTGCCTCTGGGCAATGCTTGTTTTCTGGTTTGGTATTTTATTTTGTGGTGAAGACTTCCAGGCTTCTGAGCACAGGCTCCTGCCTCCCTTGCCAAGGATGCTCTTATGTATGGCAAACATTATGCTGCTTTGTGTGCAGTCTGCCGGCTTTCACACAGCCTATTTTTCTTCCACCCCTGGATAGTTTCTCTGCCTGCTGGAAACCTGTGGAAGCTAAACACATTTAACCCTCTTCAGGAGGACGAAGCGAAATGAATGCTGTCTGTTAAGGTGCTCTTGTGTTACTGGTTCACCGTTTCTACCCTCAGTTGCTAATTTCCCTTTCTAACCACTTCTACTAAAAGGTGCTAATTGTGTGGTGATACGCAACTTCCCTGCCCTGGAGAGCGGCAGCATCACTTCTGATCCTTTTAGGTCTGGCTAAACTAATAGAGAGATCTGTGTCCTGAGTCTGATTCCAGCTCCTATATAACAAATTCCTTATTAAATCCACAGAAAAGCCGTTTACTAGTGGTTAGACTTTGGGCTGTTCAGGGCAGCAGTCACTTCTGAGAAGTTACGCATGTCTGATGCAAAATTACAAAAATGTGTATTTACCACAGTGACCAAGGGGGCTGAGAAGCTCAAGTTTATATTTGGCATTGAACCCTATGCACAAATAGTGACTTTGGCTGGGTGCAGCGTCCCCGTTTATTTTTAAATCCTTTTATACTGATGGTCCAGGTGCAGGGAATTACCCCTGCGCTCTTGGCACCCCAGATTTTGGGGATCTCACTGTGCTGAAGAAGCTGCTAACAGGGTGTTTATCTCAGGAGTGCATCTCGGAGCATCCCTGGACAGCTGCTCTGGGGAGGGTATGGACTGTCACACTGTGAGTTTGGACTGTTGCCTGTTTCCAGGGCTGAAGCAGGGAAGCAGGAGTAGCTGCGATGCCATTGGGGTGAGGGGGATGCCGAGCTGCTGCCGAGGGGGAATGATGCTCCCTGTCTCATCTCGACATCTCTGTACTGGTATGAAGGATGTACTGAAGTAGTTTGCTCTGGACATCCCAGCATAGACTGTGGCTGCCAGGTTGGCCCAAGAGGTTTGTGGCCCGTGCTGTGAACCTGCCTTCCCTGCCGCCGTGTCTCTTGTGCCCTGGAAACGCCTGCAACCAGTGACTCTTTACAAGGTTTTTGCCATTAAAAATCCACGTGGTGGGGGAAGGGTGGAAATAAGTGTGTTAACAGGACCCTCTTGCACATGGGAGTGCTCTCAAGCAAGCACACATTTGGCATCAATGAGAAAGCGGCATCTTCTGGAGGCTAGGGTGGGAATTCCTTCAGGTGGATTTAGCACCTGCTGAACATCACTGTGAAGTTCAAACCATTTAGCTGGAATGAGTTTGGTTTGAAAACTTGTGCCGTGTGGGAGCCTAGAAATTCACTCCTCACAGTTTTGAAATCCAGACTGCTGGAGTTAAGGAGAAGTATTAAATAACTTGCCCAGGGCTGCCTTGCGAGGACATGAGAGCCCAAACTCCATTAAAAATCCTCAAATGCTCAGAGGGGTGCATTGCCTGTGCCACCTCAGTGAATTTTGAAGTTGGCAGGAAGACTCACTGTGCTAATATCAGAGTGTAAAAGAAATACCCCCACCAAGGCACTTGTCCTTTAGTTGGACTGTATTTTCAGCCCCGACTTCTGCCAGTGGTTCCTGTCTTGGTGTGTTGGTGTCTGGAGAGGTCAACAGGGAAGTGCTGCCTGCAGGACACAGCATCCCAAAAGCTCTGGCTGGACCAGCCCACGGGTGGCCATGGCACTTCTCCGGAACCCTCCACGAAGGAAGAGACCCCAAACTGTGGCTCGAAGGGTGTTTAGCAAACTGGGAATGATCACCTCCTGATGGATGAACGGGATTGAATGAAGTCATGCTGTGCTCGGCTTGCCAAGTTTTTAGCACGTGACGTTTAAAGCATTATTTGTCGAGGAAGGAAGGTTTCCAGGGGAATTGATAACGAAGGATGTAGCAGGTTTTTGGAAAGAAAACAACTTTTGCTACAAAAACAGCAACCCTGAAACTGTTTTGAGGAGATAAATTGCTTTCTAAAAATGGGCCACAGCTCCCTGCTGTTTCCACAAAAACTTACTGTGTGCCTGTGGTGGCTGTCACTCTGCTTAGCACAGCAACGTGGAGCTAAGGGAAACACCTGTGGCAGAAAATGGGAGTTGGACTATGCCTCAGTCTCCCGCTGAGTCAAAACTTCAGTGCTTTCTGCCTTTTTGTGCTTCTCAGGTTCTCCACTGACCTTGTCCCCACACCCTCCATTGTCATGAAGGTCTGGTAGTGATTGCACACCAGGTCTCTTCTTACCAGACCCCACAAGCACTGCTGAGTTCCTATTCCCACACAGATTCCCAAAGTAAACGTTACTGCTATAATCTAAAAGAGCAAAAATGTTTGGAAAACAGCAGATGCAATGGGAAAATGACACTTCCTACATGTGATAATTGTGCAACCTTAACTCTGCCCTTGGAGTATGTCTGCATCTTGCTGTATTGTTCAGAAACTTGTGTGGTGAAGAAAAAAGTCATTGGAAGTCTGTCTGGAAATTAAAGTGGTTGGCGGAGGTGCCAGAAAGGGTTAAATTACCTGGGTGGGGATGGGGGGGCTGGGTAGGGTAAGTGGATTACATGCAGCTTTTGAGTACAGGAGGTGACTCTGTCAGCGTGATTTGACTGTTAAAATGGGCATTGGTGGAGGGAAAAACCCTCTGTGTCTTGCGAGTCCAGATTCCTGAAGCTTTAATGTGCAGGACATGGTTTTGTTGCCTTCTGCCATGTAGGTGCCTATCCTGCTTTAAGCCACTTACATTGGTTTGCTTTTAAGTAACAATTTTCTTTTTTTCCCCCTTATATTCAGCCACAGATTAACTTTGCTCAGACTGTCCCCACGCTCTCCCTGCAGCCCCGCTCACCACGCTCTCAGGTACAGCCCTGTGCAGCCCACGTCCCTCCTGTCTGCCCTGTGCCTTGCCTGGGGATGAAGTTTGCTGATCACTGATGGGAGACGTTTGCTTGGCTTAGTCACCACTGAGAAAGTGGGAAAGCACAGTGAAAAGCACAGTGGAAAAGCACAGTGAAAGAACGTCTGCATTGCAAGACGTGTGGCTGTACCATCTTTTTTGCCTTCACTCATTGCCCCTTGCGCCATCCTTCCTCAGCTGTTCGTGGCCCCCATCTCCTCTGGCTGCTGCTGCTGCAGAGGAAACAGCCTCGTGTGAAAGGGGCTCAGCAAAGTCAGTGACAGCTCATGCTTGGCATGTCACCGTCCCAGGCTGCCATGCCAGCACTTCCAAAGGCCCCAAGGGGCTGTGGGGAATCTCAGGGCACGACTGCTGCTTTTTGGGAAATGCCACTTCTTGAGAATGCCACGTTTTGGGAACGCCACGTTTTGCCACCTCAGGAGTTTTGCAGAACCACAGCTCGTGCTTGGTGGAGTCGATAGATCACTGCGGGATTGATGGGAACATTTCTGGTTTTAGCACTACAGCAGCGCTGTAGGTGTCGAAACACCTTCGCCTCTGGGCGGGCCACTGCCCTGACCCCGAGCCTGAAGCCAACTCACAGAGGTGGCAGCCGAGGCATCCGTGAGGGCACCGGGAGCCCGTCCCCGAGGTCAGGGCACGGAACAGGAGTTGCCTCCCGCTGCCCGGCCCCTCCAGTACTCCCAGCGCAGCCACCGGGCGGGCGAGCCGGCTCTGGCCGCCCTTCCCCTCACGGAGCGGGCCTGCCGTCCCCCCTGCGCCGCCGTCCCGCCCGCGGCAGCCCCGCTCCCCGGGGGACAGGCGGGCGACGAACCCTCTGAGGGGGAAGGGAAGGGGCCACCCGCGGGCTGCGCGGAGCCCGAGCCCTCCCGGCGCGGAGGGGCCGCGGCGCGGGG
>VZRV01004145.1:0-64037 GCA_013398115.1 Falcunculus frontatus | reverse complement strand
GGCTCTGTAACATGGTTTCTCATGTGTGTGTTTTCTTTCTCTCCTCCTCCTCCTCTCCCTCCTCCTCCCGCCGCCTCTCTCCTCCTCCCCAAACACACACGTACACACACACGCTTCCCCTCTCCCTCCCCCTCCTCAAGGCCGAAAAGGCAAGCCAAACCTGCAGCCGACGAAGGCTTTTGGGATTGTAGCGTGTGCACCTTCAGGAACAGCGCCGAAGCCTTCAAATGCAGCATCTGCGATGTCAGGAAAGGCACCTCCACAAGGTACGTCCGCACCTTTCAACGCGGCTTGTGCTCCGCGCTGGGTTGCGCCGACTTGTTGATTTTTTTCGCTGTTGCCTGGATATCAGCTGGTTGCATCCCCTGTGTCCCCCGATGCAGTCCCTTCTGTCCCCGTTCAAAAGCTTGTGGATTTTAAAAATTCTCTTTCAAGCGTTTAATTGGAGCTGGAAGACATGTTTCGTGGATGTGGCAGCAACCTGAATCTTTTTGTTGTTCTGTGGTTTTTTTTTTTTGTTGCTGATGTACAGAGAACCTTTTGGAGATGCACAGCTAGCCAGAAACGCTCTGACTGTGGTTTGGGGCAGGTGGTTTCCTGCAGTTTGGGTGGAGGTTTACCTGTGTTTTCTACAGGAGTAGAAATGATTGAGGATTAGGGAGCAAGAAAGGAAACGGCTGAAGCTAAAGATGCCGTGAGAACAACTCCCTCCTTGAGATGTTGATCTCTCGGTGACTCTTGTCATCAGAAGGAATCGGCTTTGTGCTCAGTGTGGGAATGGTGCGGGTTTCTGAAAGCTTTAGCTGTCAGGTCTTTCTGATTGCCTTGCTCTGAGAAACTGTGAAGGTCTTTATGAGGTGATGAATCTGATATGGAATAGTTAATTTAATCTCAAAAAAAAAAAAAAAAAAGCCCCAAAACTTGCCAGTTCTCAGTTAGAGGGTTCAGAAAGTTTGTCCTGGAGGTATCAGTTGACGCTAAAGCAGGCATGTGGTGCTCTGCTTTTCCTTTCTTTTTGTGATTTGTTCTACCATGTTGATTTCTGATTTTGTTCATATTGTCCCTTCCAAATTTGAGTTCCCATTGCAGTGCTCTGCCAAAGAAATAGTCTGTGAGGTTTCCATTGTGAAAGGCATCGTTTTCCTTGAGTGCAGCTGTGTATTGAGGTGCTCTCATCAGCAGGCTGTTTGCATGACTTGGCTGTCTTGGCTTGATTGACAAAGGAGGTAAAAGCATGTTGGGTTGTTATTGTTCGCACTGTGCTTCAGACAGTGTGAAGTGCCTACATTTTTAATGGGGAGCATGTTTTCGGGCCACTGAAACTCTCTGAGTTACAGTAACAGAGCGCTGAAGTGCTTCACTGTGTGTTATGTGATGCACATCAGCTGCAGATATCTGTGCTTATTACAAAATGTACAGAGGTGTTGAACTTAAACCAGTTGTAAATAGCATGGTTAGAGCATTGAGTTATGGTCGAGCTTTGGGACAGCAGTGTTCTGTGTGCCCCTGGAACTGATTCTTGACTCGTTCAGTTTCATTTTGTTGTGCAGCTGAACCTTCCCAGCACGTTTGATTCCTGCGGGTTTCTGTTTCCTTGGCTTCCCCGTTGGCTCAGGTGGAATGTGTTGCTGCTGCAGTCACCTGGTCCCGAGCCGCTCCTCCGGAGCGTGGCCGTGCAGTCCCCACACGCTCCCGCAGTGTCACACCAGTGCCTGGGTGTCAGTGGGAGGAGAGCCCTAACGAGATATAGAGCCCAGATGGGATGTATCCTGTATCAGACACTATTATCTTCATTGGCCACCATGCTGCTGTTCATTTGGAGAGCAGCAGCCTGCTCTCACATGCCCTTACTTTTTTCTTTTTTTTAAAGATAATTTTCAAACTGTTTGTTGCTATAGTAGGATGGTTTGTCTTTTAAAGGGCCATTAAGAGCAATAGCAGTCGATGATTTCAGGTTAAGAGCTGTAGCCTTACTTGCAGATGTGATCCTCGGGTCTAGAACATTGTAATTCTGTTTAGCTTTTAATGGACCCTTATGAATGGCTTCTAATTTTAATTCATTTAATTCATCAGCTTTCTATTCATTTTTGCTGCTTTTAAAATTGCTTTTGTTTGTAGAATTTGAGAAAGTATTTAAAATATTCAATGGCCCATCATGTCTTCTTGCATATTTGTATAATTTATGAATAAATATAACAGAAAGCAGGAGTGATTGAGTGTTGTGAGAGAGCATTGTGTGTTGGGAAGTTCTGGGAGGTCAGAGCTATTTGTGGTGTTACTTTGAATGTTATAGTATGTAACATACGAGTCAGTGCTGGGAAATTATTCAGAATTTTTTAAATAAATGACTGATGTAAAGATACTTAATGAGTTATGATTGATAATTTATTACTTGAAATATAAGGTGTCTGATGAGCTTGACTTTTAAGTTGCAATTTGACAAGTTGATGACACTTTTCCACAGTTAAAACGGCCTTGCTTCATTGTGACTTACTTCAGTAACACGGAAATTTATCAAATTCACTTCTAAAAAAACTCAGCCAAGTAGTGAAAGACATGGTGAGGCAACTGTTTTTCATCAAATTACTGTGTGCAATCACAGCATGCCCAGGGTTTTTTTTAAGATCTGGTATGACCTACTTCCCCCCTCCCTCCACTGTGAAACCAGTTATTTGTTGTGGAATTTACTTTGGCTGATAAATATTCTCTGATTTAAGAACTGGTGAGGCCCTTAGCTAATTCTCACCGTGTGTATATTTTTTCAGACTCAATATAATCTGTTGGCGTGTGGGAGGGGTGGCTGGCAGCAGTTAGAAGTTTCATCTCCTCTGATCTAGCTATCCCCTTTCCCTAGGATCTCGTAAAAGGAGCTTCGAACACCAGTGAGTTTTAGAGTTGACCTGCCAAGTCAAAATCATTGTAGAGGCTAAACAGTTAAATTGTGCTCGACTGTGTCTTCAAGGAGCTGTTTATAAATATTTCAGGTGCACTTTTAAATAAAAATTAGGTCAAATCCATCTCTGAAGAATTGTTTTGCAAAGATTACGTTAAACCTGTAGCACTTGAATACTGGATTTGTTACAGTGTGTCACTAACTTCCTTTTCTCACCTGGATTCTTGCTATTTTATGGTTAAACTTTTATTACTTTCTGTTTAGGCAAGTATGTTGAGGTTTTTTTTACTTCTGTGAGGATGATGGCAAAGACACCTGGTCTGTTCAACACAGTGCTCAGCTGGGTGAGATGATGATTTAGCTGGCTGGGGAGTGAGCAGTGGGGAGCTGTTAGCTGGGGTTTACAGTCCTGTATTGCTTTCCTGGAGGTTTTTATTGGTGTCACAGCACAGGGAACTGGTGCTGCTCACCACTTGCACTGGTGTCCTGAGGCTCTTCTGGTGGTTTGCTCTGGTGTGGCAGCACCAGCTCCTGCACTCAGAAGACTGGAATTGAAACTTCTGCCGGGAAGTTTGCTCCACAGACACATGTTCCTTTCCAATATCCATTACTTCTTCAAATACGGAAGGAAAGTTTACTTTGGATTTCCTAAGAATGTGAGGGCAGGATTTGGCCTCGTATTTCCTGTGAGTTCCTATTTGGGGGTAGGTGATGGCTCTCTGTTTCTATTTGTTTTTCTTAATGGCATTCTTGCTCCTCTTCTCCTTTGGTTCTCTGATAGTTTACATATATTGTGTTCCTGTACACCTCTTGCAACTTCCTCTCTCCTCCCAGGCAGGGCTGTGAAGTGTTTCTACATGGGATTGTTTTCAGACTTCATTGTGAAGGAGAGTATTTGCTTCCCTCCTTATGAATTCAGAGAAACTGGGTTTTGAAACTTTCTTTTTGGATGAGTAGGCAAGCGGTGTGATGTGGTGGAGCTTCTCTGATGTTAATTTTTTCTCAAAATTTGGGATGAATACTTTCCTTTTCCGAACTCCACATCCTCTTATCATGAATGTGCCTTGAATAGAGAGAAATGCACTTAAAGTCAGTGGAAAACGTGAAAGCAGAAATTGGATGTCTGGCATGCAAATTAACAAAACAATGGGAGCTTTTAGTACAAAATTGAGTTGAAATGTGTGTGTCCTCTGCAAGGTATAAATTGAACAAGCATTTCTTTTTTATTTGTTGCTAACACCTGTATGCCTGAAGTGCAGCGTTTGGAATTTGCTTCAGGTGATGTGAGTGTACACTTCATTGTGGAGTGCCCAGGGAGTGGTGTCAGTAGTGCTTCACCCTTTTGCCATCCTTATTTTTGAGGGGAGGCCAAGCTAAGACTGTTTATATTTATAAACTGAATTCTCTTGTATGGAACAGATGTCTCAGATACTGGCCTTTGTTTCTTTTTAGTTCTGCAGAAAATTTTCCTGTTTTCAGGATCTGAACTACCACCTTGAAGGATGCAAACTACTGTCCATGTCACCATGGAAAAGTATTGTCTTCTGCATCCAGGCTGGGCTGACCAGAATAGGCACCAGATAGTCTTGCTATTCCTGGAATGAGAAATCAGGCTTATGATCCTGACCTTCATACAACTAACATGTGCCCTGCTTATTTGCCATGTGTTTGCAGGACTGTTCTGAAAACTCTTGCAGTGATGTGTGGCTGTGGTGTAGGTTGGAAGCCAAGTGGTTTAATTTGGTTCTCTCAAGTTAGTTAGCTTTCACCTGCATTAAAGTTGGTTTTATTTAGCATCATAGCTGGCCCTTAAGTGGCTCAATTTCCATAAAAATGGAATAGGGACCTTGTCTAGAAAAAAGCTGTTGTGGAATCGATGTCGGTGCTTTTACTCTGGAATATTAGTTTTACTATTTGGCTGTTTGAATCTATTGCTAAATCATCCCTGTTTTTCTTGTTGATTGCTGAATTTAAATGGCTGTTGGATTAGGAGTGAAGCATGGGCTGTACCAGCCTGGAGTTGTGCCAGTGTTCCACTGGACCATCCACATCCTGAGGATGTGTCCCCTCAGGGACTGCTGTTCTGGTAATGGAGGGTGCAGTGTAACTCAGCCTGGGTACTGCTGAGTGCTGGAATGCACAATACCTATTTGCAAAATGTTTGCCCACGTGCCAAGAGTTGTTGAGATCTCCGTTGTCTCATACCTTATTCACCAGCACTGCCTAAAAGTAAGTGGCTGTTACTTTGTGGATTTGGGGAGTACTTCTGTAGGTCTGGCAAACCCACCAGGGCAGAGGAGGCAAGGGCAGGAGCAAACACCATCTGACGAGCAGAGAATGCTGATGGTTCACAGCAAGCCCTGAATTCTGGGGCTGTGGTTTGACAGCACACCAGGTTTGAATCTGTGACTTGTATTGCAGGACCATGTGTGTCTCACCCACGTGACTTGGAGTATTGATCCATTATAAACTGACTTCTGGTACGGATTTGTGCTACACTTATTTTTTTAAACTAGCACGGAGTTAGTCTGTGAGGCTTCAGCTGAGCAGATGAAGCTGTTCAGCTTCGGATCAGCTATTATCTGTCAGCCTGGTGCAAGCATAACCCTGGCATAAGATCTGTGTCTAGTACTTTGGCTGTTTGAAAGAAGTGAGAGTTGTGTCCTGATTTGCTCTTTGCGGTGTTTGGCTCTGGCATTAATGATCTCATTACCATCACCCCAGGATTTCTCTTAGATCTCAGCACCTCTGGGAAATCATTCTCAGCGGGGAGAATCCTCAGTGTTGACGTGCAGCACCATGGCAATACCCCTTTTCTCTGGTTGTCAAATTTGGGTACCTGAGAAGCTGTGGGTAGCAAATGCAGTAGGGAGTATGGTGGTTCCTGTGACTCACTTTGCTTCCACCACTGTGTTTTTTTCTGAATGTCCTACTAAGGAATAATAGCTATACCTGTTGTTTTCCTTTTTTTATTAGGGTAAAAAGATCTTTTTGTTAAATAGCAAAATCTTCAGCATGGATAAGGGGTGTTGATAATATTTATGTAGATTACCCGTTTGGGTTAAGTAATTGTGGGTGGTAGGGTTTAGTGTCAATCTCTGATTTCTCTTGGAGACTCTCTAAAGATCTAATGGATAAACTGTGACACTGAGCGTGTTAATACTTCACTGATAATATGCAGCGCGGATATTATTCATTTCTCCCTTCCTCCATAGGCTGCTTTTCTGGGAGATGGGAATCTAAATCAAAGTATGCATGTGCATGTAGGAGGAGAGGGCATGCAACTCCCTTTTATTGCTGTGAACAGACGTTGCGTCCACTGGGATGCTGACCCCTGGCTCCCAACAGGTCCTCGTGGGGAACTGGTAGGCAGAGGAATGCGGAGCAACTTTCTCTGCATGCCTTTCTTAATTGCCCTGATTGTTTCATGTTCCCATCAGCTGCTGCTGCAGAGGGGCTGCTGCCTTTGCGCAGCTGGTGGGTGAGTTTGCACCCTGATGTGGGGTTTGTCTGGTAAGAGGAATTGGGTGAACTGGAAATAAGACAGTGTGCAGTGTTGCCTGCAGTGATAGTTGAGAGGAGGGAAGCGGTGGATGCAAAGTGTGGTTCCCCGTGGCCACCTTCTGCTCCTGTGGCATCCTGGCTGAGTGTCCTGTGCTCAGTGTTGGTGTTCCCCAGCAGCGTGCAGCACTCCGGGACTCTGTTTTGGCTGAGTTTTTAGGTCTCTGAAAAAAAATGCCTGAGACCCAAGACCCTCATGAGGGGTGAAAGGACTCAAGAAGTGTGCTGTGGGCTGGATGGATTATTTTGGCTGCCTGCCCCTGGCTTTTGTGCTATAACTTGGACACCCCTGCTGTAACTCCAGGCGAGTTCACTCCTGATCTTGAATCAGGTGTTGGTTGTACTCCAGCTGCTTTGCAGTATTGGTAGGCTTACAGTTCCTTGTTGTGGCACTGCTCCTTTTCTTCCTGCTCTACTGGGCTTGAACAAACAGACAGGTCCTTCCAGGGTCCCTCAGTGAGGAACACAGAAGTTCACAGCACTTCTGGGGAGTCCTGCTGGCGTGCAGGAATATGGCAGCAGGGCGAGACACATGGCTCCTGCATCAGGCAAAACATGTGCTCTGCTTATCCTTTATTTCATGTGCATCTCTGCTTGTCTGGGGAATTCTTCTTAGGAGGAAACCCACTGACCTATTTTGTGGGATTTCAGGTGGTTCTGTAGGTTAGTGGGTTCCAGTCCTGCAATGTAGGTCACTCACAAGGTGCGCTGGAGTTTCGTAACGCGTAGCTCTGACCTGAAATAAGATTCATACAGGCTCTCTCTGTGGCTGTGTCTTGCGGCTGTACTTCGTCTCTTTTGCGCTGGGCTTTTTCTTCACAAGGTAAAAGGAGAAATTTGGGCGTTTCTGGAGGGAAGGGCTCTTCCAGGAGGGTTTGAGTATTTATTTAGAGTGTGCATGTTGCAGACAGGTAAGGGCAAATTACCCTTATTGCCACTTCATGTTAAGGGCACAGCAAAAGAGGCAGACCAGGAGCGCTGAGTAGCCCATCCATGCTACCCTAAGCAGATGTCCAGGGTTACAAGATACAACAGAAATAATGTGGAAATGCCTCCATTACTTTTATGTAAGTTCCTTTTACAGCTGACGTATGCTAAATACATTGATTGTCTCTTTGTGCAGACAGATTTCCTTTACATCAACCAGAGCTCCTTTCACACTTTTTTGGTACATCTGGAGGTACAACCAGATCCTTAACACTGCTCTTCCTGTAAACCAGCTATTAATTAGGAACATGTTCTTTGTAGCAGAGTGCTAATTGGTACATCAGCAAAATCACTGCCTGTTAAACATGGGAAAGATAGTAATTCTGACTGGCTCAAATATAAGTGAGAGGGAAAAGCATCGCTTCTCTTTGCTGGCCCAGTGGGTTTTGTTTGACTGTTCAGTAACTCAGTGTATTCCAAATCATGTGAATCTCAAATTCTCCCTACAAACCCCAGAATTAATTGGTTAAAACTGGGTGTTGCTTTGGTAGTATTTTATTCCTGAAGTTCTCTCTATGTTTCTGAAAGTTCAAAGTACACCCACAGCCAGTCTTCTGTTAAGTAGTACTGGAAATGCATGAGGAAAAGGGCTTGTAGGGATCTAAAATATGGATCATGAAACCAGGAGACCTGATTCTGAACTGTATGTAGTCTTCCCTGAGACACTGGCCTGAGATTGTGGAGCACACCCTTATGCCACAAGGATCAACATACTAAAGATTTGGAGAGGGACTTTTTACAAGGGCAAGAAGGACAAAGGGAATGGCTTCAAACTGAGCAGAGGGCAGGGTTAGATTAGGTATTAGGAAAAAATTCTTCATAGTGAGGGTGGTGAAGCACAGGGTGCCCAGAGAAGCTGTGGCTGCCCCATCGCTGGAACTGTTCCAGACCAGATTAGAAGGGGCTTGGAGCAACCCGTGATAGAGGAAAGTGTCCCTGCCTGTGGCAGAGTGGTTGGAACAAGGTGATCTTTAGAATCCCTTCCAACCCAGGCCATTTTATAATTTCCTGGTCAGAAGTTCCGAAAACTTTAGTTTTAGGATCTTACCAGATTGGTTGTCTTTAAATAAAGTCGAAGCAAAACAAGTCAGTTTGGGATTTTGTTTAGGGCTAAACAAGGAATAAATGTTTAGACATGTTTTCTCGAGCAGATTGTTCATAGGGATTTCAGAGTTATAATGAATTGTTTGTAACATGCAGAGGTGCTAAGTGAGACAAAATAATCTTGCCTGAGATAAAGCTGCCTTCTTCAGATTTATATTTTTGAGTAGACAGAAGTGAGACTGATTGTAATCTAAAATATTTTATCTGAACTAAATTATTTTTGTGCATGTGGAACTGTGTCTGGGTAATTCATGTGCAGCTTCACATGGTTGATTTGGGGAGGTGGACAGAGGTTGCAGAACTGCTGGGATTTGGTGGCTTCAGTGATGTTAAGTTGATCAGAAGACTGCCTAATGAGTGGTGAATGTGAGTTACTCCCTGCACCCTGGTCCCAAATGTGCTGCATTTTATAAATTATAGGAGTATTTATTAATGGACTAGGATTGCTCCTTTTTTTTTTTTGTTATCTGTGTAGTAAATAAATACATGGAAGGATTTAAATTTTCTTTCACCTCTATTTGCAGATGATCAGTGGGGCTTGTATGATGTTAATGTGATTTCAGCCTGTGTAAGAGATGCTGGAATTCACCCTTTAGCAAGTCAGCTAGCTAAATATCCTTGGGATGCCATTTTTAATCTGTATTATATTCACTGTCTGTGTTATAATTTGATCAAGAAATTTATGTGTATGGTATGTGTTTCATTCCTTTGTCTAATGAAAAAGAATAAAGATCTAGTTTAGCAGAGTGACGTAAATCTTACTTGTCCTGGGTGGACAAAGCATGCTGATCTGTTCAGGTTGCTGGAAATGGGTGTCTCTGCTGAAATATTTGGCTCTCATTATATATCTTGGAGCTCTTATTCTGAAAGTGCTTTCACTGTTTTTTTCGGAAGTGGCACTGAGCACTTTCTCTTCCTGAGATGAGATTTCAATAAGAGAGGCAATACATTGATGGATGATGGCCCTGTGATGGAGTCAATCAGCCAGTGCAGTCATTTGTCTCCTGGGGATACAGGGTAGAGCACATCATTAGCAGCAGAAGGGGAGGCTTTCCTCTGTAATGCTAATAGGGCCGGGGAGCTGGTTGGTGCCTGTTTGCTGCCATTGCTCTGTTATTACAGGTGCCTTGCGGAGAAATAAAACCGTTTTCATTTGTTATCTATGGGTGTGGATCAATTTAACAGAAATACTTAATAAGCTTTTGGAAATGTTTGTGATTCAGCATAGTATTAGCAATTCATAAACCTGCATCACGTGAAAATGCTGCCCATAAAAATGGTGAATTATTCTGGGGAAATTATGTTTCTTAGTGGTTTTACACACAGGTAGCTTGACTTGTGGAGAAAAGACTGGCAGCTGCCTGATTTCAAGGACGGTGGGTTTTAGTTGGAGGAGAAGTGTTGAAAGGGAAGCCCGTGGGTTGCAGAAGTTACTTCAGCAGTGTGAGATGGCGCTGGGTTTCTGTCAGAGCAGAAGGTAAAGCACGAGGCAGTGATGTTGGGTGGCTTGTCCGAGGGACAGCTCAGGCTGTGCTGCTGTGTGGCAGCAGCACTGAATTGGCTTCAGGGTAGCTTGGTGTGCTGGGCATCCTCCAGTTTTGCCCGGGGAGGGTGAGTTAACCTGCAAACTGCTGTTCCTCAATGGCTGCTTTGCTCCTTTCTGGGCTCTTGGGAGGCATAGCAGTGATCCCATCAGGAGCAAGCATGGACTTCCCTCAAGGTGGGCATGGGTGCTCCTGTTAAAGAATACAGGGCTGCAAACCTTGTGTAAGCAGGATCGGTGTCCAGAGATGGTCAGTTCCAACAGGGCACACGCGGAAGCTGTAAACTTTAGGAGGAAAGGGTTATTCCGAGTGGCTGGTGGGTGTTTCTGTACCCTCCAGCACTGTGGCCAGGGGGCTGGCAGCTCAGGCACTGCTTCTTGTGTGGGGGAAGAAAAGAGATTTAACTTGCTGTGAATCTGGACAATTAGGTAACTCACCTGCACAAGTTTACCTGTCTGTAAAGTAAATGCGCTATGAAGTCCACCTACAGCTTGTAGGAGGCTAAGTTCATTTTTGGGAAGCACTTGAGGTTCTGAAATGTCTTCTCAAAAACTGCACGTGAAGTCGAACTTAACAAACTATGTTTTATCTTCCTTTTTCTGAACTGTATAGATAATGGTTAAATTGAAAGAGCGAGGGCAGCCGGAAAGCAAGTGATGTTGGGCTGCTGGAATTGTGTAGTGGGTACTTTTTGTACGCTTTGTGTCTCGTGTACAGCAATGTCTTTGCTCCTGAAGTGTGGGAGGAATGGCTCAGCTGTGTGGTACTAAAGGCATGGGGTTGTCAGAGTTGTGCAATTCTACACAGGGGTTAGCAGAGCGAGGAACATGCTTTGTCATGGGTGTGGGAATACAGCGCTCTGGCAGCAATTAAGAGTCATTAATTAGGAGTACTTATTGCCGGATGTGAGTCAAGTTAGTTGTAAGTTGCTTAACTTCTGAGGTCAAGAAGATCTGATGCATCTGAGACATGCTTTGTTAGAGTCTGTGGGACTGTCCACAGGGACGGGCTGGAATAGCAGAGCTCAAACTGTGAAATTCTGAGCTTCATTAGATGACTTATTGACAGTGACAGTTTGGCAGCACCTCTGCCAGCTGGGACCACACATTTGCATTCAGAATTGTAGACCTGTGAAGGGTTCCTTGAGGCTTCTGGGTTGCATCAGCTGAGAACGTACAAGTGCATACCAGGAATTCACACTGCCGGGCTGAGAGACACTGAATCAGCATTCAAAGAAGCAACAGTGAAACTTTCTGATAAGAAAAAGCTGTCCTGTCTCTATGAAGGGGATGACTTTTTCTCCAATTGCAAATTAACAAATTGATAGAAAGATCTATGACAAACAGAACATGGGTAGAATATCATGCCCATGTGCTGCATACCTGCTCTGTGAATGCATGGGAGATCACACCTTCATGTTCAGCCTGTGCACTTACAAAGATGTTAAACATGAGGACAGTCTCACTTCTTGTGCCTGAAAGAGGCATTCATGCTGCCAATGGCCCAGCATGTCAAGCAAGTAATGGAAAAAGATCCATAATGATGTACCTGTTATAGTTCTCAGGGCTTTCCCTAATGTGCAGGGACAGTGAAGGATAGCACTGAGCGGTAGCTCGGGTTTATTTCCATCTCTCTAGTTTTTCCCTTCTTGCCATTTTTTTTGAGTTTTATGCCAGACTGACTTTCCCACTGGCACTCTGAATTCAAAACTCTGAAGTTGTACAGCTGTGCACTACACTCACTTGTTTATAAAAGCCTGTCACAAGCATGAGTGGTTTATTTATTTTTTTTTCCCACAAAGGTGTAGTGTGAGGAGCAGGTTTACTTAGTCACGGGTGTGGGAATATGGACATTGTGCTAAGAAATGAGTTTAATAAGAGTTGGTTGCTTTATTTTCGAGTGTGCTGGCATTTGCAAGTCTGTCTTGGTTCAACAGGTAGTTGATGCTTGGGGAGAATATGACCTTTTGCCCCTTGAATTGATTTTTTGTGTCATGTCCAGAGGCTACAGAAGTCAGTGCAGCACTTTGTTGTCAGCTGCAAGGGCTGGATCAGGTCTCCGGGATCGATGCGTTGAGAAGAAAGGGAATAAGTTGACATGAAACTTAACGCGGTTGTCTTTTGTCATCTTGCTTTTTTCCAAGACTGTTTGTTCAGGTAGATGTTTTTAATAGATAAAGATTTGAGAAATGAGTTGTGTTGCAGAGAGCCCTGAACAAGACTTGAGGGAATAATGTGGTCTGTGTCCGTGTAAGCAGAGGACTCGTTGGACCGCTCACTGCTCTTGGTCTTCCTGGAGCCTCTAAAGTCTGAACAGGGCCTGAGACTGCTACAATTCTGGATCTGGTTCTTTTCTGTTTGGTTTTGGGTTCGTTTTTTTTTTAAGAGAGCACCTCTGTGACCAAACATTTTCTTGTTTTCAAGCAGAATGAAACAAAATACACAGAAAAACCCAAGAGATTTACCAAATTTTGCAGAGCTACCATTTTCAATGAGCTTCATCTGTGTGCTCACTTGTATCAAAAAGATTATATTCCTTCTCCCTGGAGTTGTACCCATGTCTTTGCTTGTATAGCCAGCAGATTATAAGTAGGTAAGACAGGTCGATTATCGTGGCTTGCTGCTTTCCGTGCCTGTGCCGGTTCAGGGTATTATCATGAACAGCTTTTAAAGTAAAGTTCCTCCTGGAAGAATTGCTGGCTCCAGGCAGAAAAAGTTTTCCAGCCAGTCCTGAGCTACTGGGAATGTTGTATTTTTTGAAATACTGTTCCTCACTCTGCAAAACTGCTGCGAGTACACCTTGAATCATGCATAGCCTGAAGAGCATCCTGGGGGTAGGGAGACATAAATAATTGTTTAATTGCTCTGCTGTATAGCTTACATCATGTTGAGTATATAGAAAAGACTGATTTTAAACAGTGTTTTACTGTAACAATTCTCTGAGTCTGAGATGAGCATTTATCCCAGTAAAGTTTAACGTGGTGGTAAGCAAGACATGCAAATGTGTCTTGACTTGAGTTTGTTAATGAAAATGTTGCTAGTCTCTCAGCTTTCAAATGTTTGGTAATTATGCTAACTGAAGTCTTGAAGAGTTTTAAAAGGATAACAACATTCTATTGGAAGGAAAAACTCTGTCATTAATGCGTACAAGTAGTTAATAACTATTTTTATATTTCATTAGATTAATGAAAAAACATCTTCAGTGGTTGTTAGCAGATACAGCAGAAATCCAATAATATATTAACATTGATTTAATTAAGAATACATTGATAATTCTAAAAATTCACTTTTGACATTCAGCTCTTAGGCTTGAAATGAATGTCAAACTTGGGCTTTTTTATACTCCAGGAAAATATGCTCTTTTCTCAATACATGCAGCAAAAGCAAGCTCATGAAAATCAGTGTAACATAGTACAGCCATTGCAAAATATCATTACAATAATTAAGTAATTACCCCACCGCATGACTTAGCGAGAGGGATAAATAATGCATGTAGAATTGTGTTGGAGCTTGCAGGGAAGATTCTGGCTGGCAGAGTGGCTGGGAAGGGCACAGGCAGAGCACATGTCTGAGGAGGGTGTCTGCTGGGTCCAGGAGCTGATGGCTGAAACCTTTCAGTGCCTGTGAGGAAATGCAAACCAGACCAAATTTTCTCTTTTCCCTATAAGTTTGAAGGTGGCCTTGGGGAAGAAGTCTTCCTTCGCTGTGTTAGCACAGCTTGGCTCCTGCTGCTTCCCAGAGCTGTCCGGTGAACAGCGTGTCCCAGCCCCTGACAGAGCTGTGGGTCTGGTCAGCAGGAATATTGGCTCTTTTTGCAGCAGACAGATGAGGGGTTTGTCTTCCTTTCAGCTAGAACTGAATATTCTGAATCTGTCAGTTGCTGTCAAGAGGATTGTACTTTGGATTAGTGAGCTCCTGGAAGCAGTTTGAATCATTGCAGTTAAAAGCACGCCGAACAGCAGTGTAATTAATAGTTATGTAATGTACCCAACAAGCTTAGGAAGCCAGGATGTAACTTGGAAAGAAATACAGCCCCATGCAATCCCTGCATTGCCTGAGGACCACTGTGCATTTAAAGGGTGATGCTTTTTGTCCCAGGACCGTTGTGGTCAGGGCAGGTTTGTTCCTGATGTGTCAGTTCTATCACGAGACTTATGGAGACATCTTTCTGCACCTTTCCCCTTCCCTTCTTTTTCTCTGATGTCCTCATCAGGCCCTGGTCAAACCAAGAACACTGCTTATGTTAGGCTTGTTGGAACTATTCTTTGCTTCTGTGTTTGCAGAAATCTTCAGCTGCTGTGTAATTATGGATGCCACATGAAATAACTCTCCAGCTCCTGAGAATAATACATATTTCTGTTGTGGAGTTTTTGAATAGACATTTCAGGGCAATTATGCAATACCTTTCTGCTCTGCAGTACCTGTCAGCCCTTAACCACTTGTATTTTTAGGGGAGCTGAAATGGCTGTTGAGCCTTCCAGAATACTTTCTGCTTTGTGACAAGCTCGAACCTGTCAGCCAAAGCTGTGTATTTCAGCAAGGCATCAGGTGAGTCTGTGCACCTCAGACCTCCTGTCTTGTGGGGATTGGATTGGAGGTGCGATGCTTTCCAGGGTTTTTGTATTAACATCTGTGAATATCTTAAGCACACAGAGATGGTGATCAAAATTGAGATGTTGCTCTAATTCTGGGTGAGTTTGATAAAAAATTAATGTAATTTTCTTCTTTAGTTGACTGCTGAACACTTCATTTGTCTTAAACCTTTGCACTCCAACATCTAAAAATGTTTTTTTTCTCTTAGTTGATGTGTAGGTGTGGTATTTGGAGACATGGTTTAGTGGTGGACCTGGCAGTGTGACTCTTATCTTAAAGGACTATTCCAACCTATGTGATTCTGTGAAAAAGGGAGAATTTTGCTGGTACAGAACTTAGTATTTCTCTTTCTAGAAAGGTACCTTATCAAATGTGATTGGTGATTGGTTGGTTGGTGATTGGTTGGTGATTAATTAGAGAGCAATTCTCATCTCTAAAAAGAGCTACTTTATTTTAAAATGGGATACTACTGCTAAGCAAATGTAAGGCTGCCTGCCCTCCTGTTTTCTATCTACATTGCTTCCCTGAGTTGGTTCGCTCAATATTCACTGCCACTGACCTTGGATAATTAAGAAAAAAGTCTGCTGTTCTGAGAAGATAAATGCAGCTTCTGTTTGGAAAGAGGCTGATTAGCTCAGTTGTGAAAGTGTAATTTAATGTCCGTAGTTTCTGGCGGGATGGATGCTGCCTCTGCCAGGCCTGATGTCCCTCTTCTGCTCCCTGATACCCAGCTGAAGCTGTTGCTGAAAATCCCCTGGGCCTCCAAGATCTGAAACTTGCAGTGGACCTCTTCAATTTTCAGTGAAAATGAATTCAAGGCTTCTTTTCCTTTCTGAATCACTGACACTTTCAGCATATTCCCAGTGCAGCTTCAAGGCTGCAATTGTGCCTCGGGTGGGGGTTTGGGATTCCCGCTTGGAGCAGCAGCTGGAGCAGGGGCTGGTGCACGAGGCTGTTCCTGTTCCACAGCAGGGTCGGTGTCACTGCCAGCCCTGTGCACTGAGTGGAGATCAGAGAAACACCAGTGGATAGAAAAGACCAAATCACAAAAATAACAAAAAAAATTAAGGAGAAGAAGCACTTTTTCAGACCTGTGAAAATATTTGTCAAAATTGTCTGTTGGACAAGTCCCTTGCTCTCTTATTTTTCTCTGTGCTGCTGCTTGGGCTTCATTTTTTACTTCTGTGTTTGCTCCCTATGAGTTACTTGGATTGTTTGTGACTTAAAGTACCTGCTTGTTTAAAGTGTGAAGGCCTTTTGTATTTTAAACATCTTCATGATGATCATGCAATTGCATGGTGTTTTAGTGGGCTTTTTTCTTAGCCTAGGTTTTCCACATGAGACACTTTACTGCTGCGTTTGTTCTGGCAAAGTACTCCAGGCTGAAGATGGTTCATGAAGTTGCATTTTGGTGACTTTTCTGGGTTTGTTTTTCTTTAGCTGGTGTCAGCCTCTTCTTTAGAGAATATACTCCGGTGGTAAATTGTGTATTTTGTCAGGTTGTCTTTTGTTATTACACAGTGGGGCACTGTTCCTGATGGGATCTTTGGGTGCTGATATGGTGGCAGTAATTATCATAAGATTTTGAATGGCATGTGGACTCTTTTGAAGCCAAATCTATAGCCTTGAAAATCTTCAAGTCATCATAATCTTCCCCCCCTACAAAGGTAGAAATTTATTTGGGAAATTGCATAAGACTTGTTATGCAAGCAGTCTCTTTTTAGCCTCTGTGTAAAGTGTATTAGAGAAAAAAGTGTTGTTTTCTTTTTCAAATTCAGGCAGCAAGTGGCACAAAAATCTCACAACTGAGATGCTTTAATGAAGAGAGGTTTTAATGAAGGTTGTGTTGTGTTTGGAACAGAGGTAAGGCAGAACTGCACACAGCTCCAGCAAACGTTCACACCTGTTCTCACAAAGAGATTCAATTCCCACCATGCACCCAGTTCTGAGAAATGGTGATTAAGTGGACAGACTGTGGATAAAATCAACGTAGGTCTGTTAATTGAGATACATTTTTCCTGGAATGTTGCTAGTAAACAACTTCTTAAGTGAAATCCATCCATACCTTACTTTACATCTCATTTAAGGATTTGCTGCTTACCCTCAGTTCTAGGTCATTTTTCACATGTCTGTGCATGTCCTGAAGTAACTCATTTTGTAGACATCTCTCCTTTTCCTCTGCGGGCTGGTGCATGGCTTTGTTTTGGGGTTTCCCTGAGAATCTGGTTTTTAAAAAAAATGAGTTGATACAGTGAAGTATTGCTGGGGTTGTAGGACACTGGACTCCTCGTCCACTTTACACCTTTAACTCCACAGCATTAAAACACAGTGTGGCTGCTTCCCAACATCAAGGGCCTTATGGGTTTTATATTCAGGTTGTAGCTGTGTGCCTTGAATAAATCTGTTTAGTTGAGAAAGAGTTGTTTCCTGTAATATGTCTGAGTGGAAGAGTTACTCACTTGAACAAAAGAGACTTAAAATGAAGCTGTTAATTGTCACAGCCGGTGACTTTTTTCTATGCATTGCTGCCAGCTGAGAGCACTTTAAACTCCCATCCGAGGTATGAGAAGGCCCATGCCTCTTATCTGCACCTCCCTGAGTAAGGAAAGCAGTTGTTCAATTATTCTCTGTAATTAGTGTGCTTCAGTGGGTAGGCAGGTATTAGTTATTCACAGCTTCTTCCACTGTCTCCTGCTTTTTCAGGAGTATTTGCCTACCAGTCATCTTCCTTCTCTGTCCTGAGGCATCTGGATGAACCTCACCTACCAAGACCTGTGTAATGGGTGGGCTGTTCCTAACAGTTGTGAAAAGGGGGAAGTTTAGATCAGTACCAAAATCAGTCCAGCTGATACAAGACCATCTTACCTGGGTTGAAAGACTTCGAGAGATGCTGTGATTGCAGTAATGAACGAAATATTTAGAATAACTTTTCCAGTTTTCTGTGGTTCCCATGAAAGCAGGCTTGCAAGTCTGAGGGCCTATTTTTCAACTTAGTGGGATTGATTTAGACTAAGCTTATATCTTCCTGTAGATAACATTGAACTTAAATCAGCAGATCATCACAACCTCAGTACTACTGTTGCTGCTGCTTTCTGTAAAATGCTCGTTATAAAGTATTGCAGCATCCAAAGGGTTTCTCATCACTTGTAAACCAGACAGGTTCGTTGCGCACCTGTGTGTGGTGTGGAGGGTATGTGCATGTAGGATTAGTGTAGTTTCTCTGCACGGAGAGCTTTATGGTCTGTAAAATTCTGACAGAAAACTTAGAACCTGTGTTATGGGAATGATACTCTCCTGTGAGGGGACCAAAAGGGAATAAGTGACCTGATGTTCTTGCTGATATGAAAAAAGAAATACAGAAGAAGATTTTGTTGATGGAACCTGTGTTATAAAAGCAGGTGAGTGTGAAGCTATTGTGGTCAGTTTTTGTTTTTGAAGCAGCGAAGAAACAGCTTGTCAAAGGCTTTGTGTCCTGGTTTTGCAGTGTACATTGTACATGCTGCCCATTAACAGGTCAGCTTTTTTAGACTTTATCATTTCAAGGTTCTTTTATAAGCTTGTCAGGTATTTTATGTCACTACATGTCAGTCACTGAGATGGTAGCCTTTGAGACAACATCTGTTTGAATTAAAAACCCACTTTCCCAAGAACCACTTCTCTTGGAGACATTTTTGACAAAGTACTGTGATGGGAGTCTGTCTGCTTTGGTGAAACTTGTGTTTTAGTTGCTGCCGTAAAGAAAAGTGAACTGTTGGGGCAGTACAGTGATGGAAAAGCACACTGCTTTTTTTTCTGGCTGGGTGTACCTGAGATTAGGAGAATGAGAGACCTGGACATATACCTTAATGCAAACATACCATTCCCAAAGGAAGTAGAGCAAAGAAGAGCACTGCTGGGGATGTGCAAATGAGCAGAAGATGTTTCGTATCCAGGTTTTCTGCTACAAATGTATTTAAAAGGTTCACATTATCTTAATTCAGCCCTGATCCTTCAGTCAGTCTGTTTGCCTGTGTAAGGCAAAAGGAGTTCACTTGAAGCTGGTGGAATTGGTGTCACTGAGGTTAAACTTCAGTGTAGGATGTATTGTCTGAAACACCACCAAAGTGCATTTGTCTGTGAGCAGAGAAGCCAGATGCTTCCCAAGCATTTGGTATCTGTACCAGCATCTCTGGGAAATGTCTGCAGCCTCCAGGGAAGGAGCAAAGGCTTCTCTTCCAACTCATGCTGGTAGTTTTTTAACCACTCTGTAAGTAGCATTTAAGCTACATCAAGCTTTGACTGTGTAACTTGTTGCCTTTTCCCTCTTCACCTCCGCTACCTTCTTTGAGCTTAATGTGACACTTGGGGTCAAAACCAGGAATTCTTTTCAAGGAAGCTCTGAGGTGATTTGCTACCTTTTCCTTTAGAGAAGACTTGAAGCTTTTTCCAGGTTCACAAGGACATGGCTATCTGTGTTTCAAAGAGCAGCATGGAGTGGCTGTCGGGATCAAGGACTGCTTGTTGGTTTTGGATGGAGCTGCCTGCCCGTGCTGCCCTGGCTGCCACCGGGAGAGGGAAGAAGCTGAATAAACAAGGAAACTCTGAAATAAACAGAAACAAAACCAAACCAAGCCCCTGCCTCGGGGCGTGGGCTCAAGTCAGTCAAGCGGACTTTCTTTTGTTAAAAGGAGGCACATAAAAGCTTTTCTGCTTTTGCTTTTGTGCCAAAATGATAATTTCCATGTGTTTTTCTGTGGTATTTGATTGCTTTCAATTTCTTCCGAGGAAACTTAGTGGAAAAGCAAAGATTTTTGTTATTGCAGATGAAGAGGTTGCTTCAACCTTTCCTGCCTCACATACCCCAGTGTTTTTAAAAGTGACCAATTTCAGGTAGTCAGCTTAAGCCTACATGTTTTTCCAAGTTGCTACTCAGCTTTTAAAGATGCTAATAGATGTTTTGGGTTCCAGGTCAGGCTATAAATACTCATGCTGGAGCTTCAGTACTCAGAACCTTCCTCACTGTTCACCATGAATGACAAAGCTGCTACTGCACTGGTGCCAACCCCTCTGGCTTTGTAGGTTCCTCAAGGGGGAATAGGTGGGTTTGGGAAGCAGGAGTGGCAGGAACAGGCACGGCTGTTTCATGTAGGCAGTGCGGACAGATGGGGAAGGCTTGTTTGGTTTGAATCCTGGCACTTGCTGCTGCTCTAAGTGACCCTGGAGATTATGAAAAAAGATGATGATGAGAAATATTTTCTTGTTTTTCCTCTAGATGGTTCATATGTGTGTGATTACTCACAAAGTTATGCCAACCCCAAAGCTTGTGCTCTTTTACTCCCCGGTTTTGGTGCAGAGTGCGGGTAGGAGCTCCTTAGGAAGTGGTTGCTCAACTCCGTTTTCCGCAGTGCGTTCGAGTAAAAACAAGGTTCTGTTTTTAGCTTGCTTTAACTTGGAAATTCTAGTGATAAACATTTAGCTGCACAAATCCAGTAAGAAATTAGAGGAGGAAGCAGCATAACATGGTAGAATCCCACTGAGTCATTTTTGTAAATCTCCAGAAGCAAGTAATTTCTCTAATCTGGTAGATGTGTATCACCCGTGGGGTGTAGTCCCAGAGCTCAAAAAAACTTCCCCTGTAGCTCAGTGGAAATAAACCCTAACCAAGGGGTATCTTAATAAATACACCTGAGACTGAGGTGCCTGGGTATTGTGATACTGGGAGCTGGATGATTCATTTAAACCAGAACCCAACCCAACACAGCTTAGTAGTGTCTTCCCTTTAGTTGTTTTGTTACCATGTTTGCTATTCTAAAATAATTGGTATGTGTTTACTAGCACAAAAAAAGAGTTTGTGATATATTGTCTAAAAATCCCTGTGTTTAGTTACATAGTTGGTAGTTTTTATCTTTCCCTGCTCATATAATTCACAAAATATCTGTAACATGACATCAGATATAAAGTAGAAAACCTTGGTGTGTCAGGGCAGTGTGTGTTGTCTGAGGAGGTTGAAGAGGATGTGCCAAGCTGCTCTTGAGCTTTCTGTTCTCTTCTGTTGTACAGAGGAAGTGAAACTTCAGCTGTATTCTGAGTATTCTTTTCTTCAATTTCCAAGTAAGATCTCTGCCGGATTCTATATTTCATTCATCTACAAACTGGTTTCACTTTCGTGACACTTCTTAGTTACACATGATGGTAAATTTGCATTTATTTGCTATTTGCACGTTGTGTGGTATTTCCTGTTGTATATTCATCCTGTAAGAATTTACAGTGGGATTTACAGGGGTGATGCATTGCCTCATACCTGAAAATACGTCAGTATATCTTTTATACAGAAAAATGCCCAAGCCTCAGTTCTTTCTGCCCTGACTAATTGCCGGGCATAGGGACAGTTTAACAACAACCCCTTAAATCCATGAGTGACAGCTGACTGTCACAAATAATTTTTGACCCCATATCTTTGAATTTTGACTGTCTTTATTTAGTTTAGCAGAAGGTAGGTTGTATAAAAAGAAATTACTCAGATCTATGTTCTCGACGTGCAGATTTTGAGTCATTGCAAGACAACAGTCAAGGGAGGACGGATGTTTTGTATGAGAAAGCCTTGTGTTGACTCTCCAGCTTTTGTTAAAGGATCGTGCTGGATGCTCCTGTTCTTACCTCACGTATTTGCCTCTCGGAAATCAAACTGTGGCAAACACCCAGACACTCGCTTCTGTACCTCCTTTTCCACCAGTGCTGGGAAGTGAAGTAGCTGGAAGTGTTGGGAGCCGTCGGCCGTGGCCATGCGCACGCCGTCGGGGCCCGCTTCGCCCCGAGACTGTGCAGATGACAGAGTGCATTAGGCTGACAAACCCACACGTGTTGCGGGTCAGGCAGGCTGCCAAGAGCTCCGCGCTCGGCCAGCGGGGAGAGAAGCATTAGGAATCCCAATAATCCGCACATCAGTCTCTGTGTGCTGCCTGGTCAGTGGAGACCGAGCGAGTGAGCTGTGGAGAGATTGTGGGTATTAAGTGGGATGGGTAATGAAAGGCTGTGCTGGCGCTGATGTGAGAGTCTTTAAATGGAAAATGACTTTAAATGATGGTGCCAGGGCAGTTGGAGTGATTTGCCGCTGGCGCAGGATCACAGTGTAACCGGTAGTTTTCAGTGAGACTAACCACTTCTCCTGGATGGAACACCAGAGTTGTTTGGAGGAATTAAGAAGCGGGGGGAAAGGAACTCTTCACTGAATTCGCTTGCTTTCCCCCCTTGGGACTTGTACCAGACTGGTGGTAATTCAGGATTTTGGTTGGGTGTGTTTATGTATGTACAAATAAACACAAGCCACCTGAGTATATGCAAAGCTGCAAAGTAGGAGTCATCAGGATGAAAACAGTGGTAGGACAATAAAATCAGCATTTTACACTCAAGATTATCTTATCTGAGAACTTCCTTGAAAAATGAGTTTGTCTGGACAAGTAGTTATCATTGTTATCCGCAGAGCAGAAGTTGGCTTGCGGAGAACTCGGAATAGTTTCTGTTGCTGTAATTAGTTATTCCTGGCTTTTTGTTGTGTAGGAGAGCACTCTCTGCTAGTTTTATTTACGAAGGTAGTTGTGTTGTCCTACATCATGCTAGGCACATACAGGTAATTCACACTGCTACTCCAAGTGGGAACCAAAGTTTACTAAGTAGCTTCTTCTAAGGCTTTCTAGCTAGTGGGAGGAAGAGCTTTCAAACTGAGTATTGTAATATTGTTTCCTGGCAAATTTTGAAACCATCTGGGTCAGTTCCTCACGCCCAGGAGTAATAATTCTGAAAGCAAAAGTTTCTGTGCTGTGGGGCTGTGGTGTTCCCACGGTGCCTGTGCAGCAGCTATCGACAGCAGCCTGACTTTCCCTGCGGCTTTCCCGGGCAGCGGCAGCGTGTGCAGGATTGCTGGAGCCGGACATCCCCAAATGTCACTGCTACATCTGTGTTCACTTATCACATTGTGTTCAGAGAACACAATGGGCAAAAAGAGCTCCTCTGAGCACATGGTGGCCTTTTGAAAACGCATGTCTGCCTGCCCCGTCCTTCAGAGCAGCTTTCATTTCTTGGCGTGTTTAGAAAAGCAAGCTGGGTAATTGAGCAGTGGGGTTTTCTCTAAACCACTGGCGGTGACCTTTTCACTGCTGATGGTGCTGGGACAGAGGTGTGAGGGAGTAGGTGGGGTACCACTTAGTGGTGCCAGTGGGACCAGCTCCCTGTGCTGCTTCCCGGGCAGTGTCTGCTCCACCTTGGAGCAGCCCTGATGTCTCAAAGCACACGGCTGCTGCAGGCTGGGGCTTTGTCATAAAGCTGCATTCCTGGCTGTTCAAGGGCTCTTGAAATGTTGCTTTCATATGAAAGGAAATCCTATCATTGATGTTCTTTTAATAAAAAGGAGGTTTGGCTTGCTGGAAAAGCTCAGTTTTTGCTCATTTAGGTAAACCCTGCAGTGTCTGATGTAGCTGAATTAAAATTACTGCCTTGCTCAATTGGCACTTTTTTTCTTTTTTTATGGCATCCCTAGAGATTTAGGGCCTATTAAGTCTATTCAGAATCTGTTGTAGAAATGGTAGTTTCTCATTTTGCTTCTATCTGGACTTATCCTGGTTGGTAAATGATAGAGAAGTCTTCATTTTTAAGTGTAGAGTATTCCAGTGTCATGCAAGCATAGCAGAATTTTGCTCTGATAAACCAGCCCACATATTTTGAGGGCACTTTGCGAGAGTTGCTTTGTAGAAATTCTTTCATTGTTTTTAAGAAAAGCAATTGTGCCTCTCTGTCCACTGGTTGGGTGTGCAAGTGATTTGCATTTCTCAAACAGTAAATATTACATTTATTTAAGCATTATTCTCCAAGTTCTGGACTGATGATAGGGGATCAATTTGACAATTTAAGTGACATAATGTAATTTTTTGTAGGGAGCTCATTTTCTCCACATCTCTCCTTTTTGTTCCTTGTTTTCCAAGTTTGGTCTCTCTCCTGCTGTGATTTTGAAGTGTGAGACTTGAGTATCCCGAAACCTGGAGGCAGATGGGACATGTCAAGCTCGATTATGTGTGACAATTTCCATTATTGGTCAGGATTTCAGTGTCTGAAACAGAAATACATATATTGGCAGCAGTGATAAGGTACTTTTATAACACCAAGCCTGGTATTCCTAGATTCTAGCTTTAGTGCTAAAAGCTATTATTTACCTCATATTTTTGTTATTTGAATTTATAATCCAATAACCCTGAGTAGTTGCTTTGGGGAATCTACATGTTAAATTTTTATCAGACTCATTTATCCCCTCATGCTGCCAACTGCACTTTGTTACTCACCAGGAAGTTTTGAGCCAGTTTGCTTTTCTCAGGATTACACATAACTTAATAAACAGTTAAATAAGAAGAAGTATTTTAAGTAATTGTTTTTGTTGTAAATCTGTGTATTTTATTATACGTATCTTGGTTGCTGTCAGCTTTATGAACTGTTTTGAAATTTTTGTTAGTGAGAGCAGCTTATTTTTGTCAAGCAAGTAAAATGGCCTTAGTTTTATCATCATTCTGGTGCTCGTAGGCAAGTAAATTTTGTGCTGAGATCAGAGATTTTCCATAACAACTTTGTAAGTCCCTGTAAATCATGGAACATTTGGTATTTTGCAGTAAGATATGGCCATAGATGAAAACACCAGAAGCAGCTGCATGATAAATTTTACTCTTTGGGTGTACGAAGTACGGATTGGAATTTTCAGTGATGGATTAAACTGAAGTTCCAAGTGGATCTGTGATGGGTCAATAGCACGAGCAGGGCAGTTGTAGTAAGTTTCCAGAAATGAAGCTTGTGCAGCACTTGCAAAATAGAACTAAAATTATTGGTGCCCAAGGAAATTCGCATACCTAAGCAGAATGATTTTGGAATCTCAAGGCCATCCTTTCAAGTTTGGGTTCGGGATGATCTTTATATTTACAATTGTATCTCATTTCAGTTGCAGTTTTTGTGTGTATTCACACAATTTTTCTGCTGCTGTAGAACTTCTTCCCTGTAAATGCATTTAATGAATAGGAAGCAATGCTGTTTCTGGAATGCATAGCCATGGACCTAACTACTGCTGGTGGTAGAGGGCAAGGAGGGGAGTTGTAAATTTGTTTTTGTTCAGCTGGAATTTGGGGTGATGTCACAATTGGGCATTGATGCCATTTTAATCTATTACATATTGTAAGTTTTGTTTTAAGCAGAAGAGATGTATTGTGCTTCATTTTCTTAATTTATGATTTTTTTTTTAAACGGGCCATTAAAAAACTTCATAATTTTTTTTTTTTTTTTTTTTTTAAGTAAAATAATGGAGCAAGAAATCATCTGAAAAATTGTATTTCTGGCTATGTACTTTTGTCCTACAGAGTCACAGAATCCTGCTGGAATGGTTTGGGTGGGACAGTACTTAAAGGTCCTCTTGTTCCAAGCCCCTGCCATGGGCAGGGACAGCTTCCACTAGACCAGGTTGCTTAAAGCCTCATCCAGCTTGGCCTTGAACACTCCCAGGGATGGAATATTTTGTATATAGTCGTGAATCAGAAGTAGTGATTTTATAGTATTTGTAAGCATAATGAAGTTGTGATCACTTGGACAGTTCTGCTTCCTCATCAAATGAGACAAAAATGGTCTTAAAACATGGTAAATTTGATGTTTTGCCAATTCTTTACTAATTTTACACTAATTTAGACGTGTGTCGGACTCCTTATTTAAGGAAATGTTATTTTTTTAATGAAAGCAGAAGAAGCTATTTCACACATTTCCCCACTTTAGTCCTTAAAAGATGTTCCTATTGGAAGTTAATTCCAGCAGATGAACACAGAATGATCCTTACTAAGAGCACACAGCTGTTCAGCACTGTCCTGCTGGGTGTGGTGTGTGAATATATTTATTTATACACACGCAGAGCTCGTGCACTGCCCGCTGACAGGGAGCTGTGCAGGTGGGCACCACGCAAGTGTGGGGGCTGCAGCTCCGGGGATGGAGCTGGGACTGGCTGGGAGCATCCAAGCAAGCCTTTTCCAGGGATTTGGACTAGTCAGAGACAGCACTTGTGGGATGAGCCTCTGCTGGGCAGCCTCGGGGCTTTCTCTGGCACTCATTAGTACAGATTAGATATGAAATGATCTGCTTAGATGGGTGCTGCAGGTGAGCAGGCAGGTGAGGCTGCCAGCACCAATTGTGCTTCCAGGCAGGCTTTTCCTCTGAAAGGAGGAACAGCAGCCTTTCTTCCAGAACTTCAGCATGACTTTTGTTTTGCCTCCTGCAGACACAGTAAGTTAAATTTCACGGTATTAGCGCTTAAGTAAACGTCAGGCTCTGTTCCAATAACTGATACTCAGTGTTGTTATTCATCATCTCTGCTATTTTCAATCCTCACTCTGGTAGCAAAGAAGCCTGAAGAACAACTTCTGTTTAATTCTTACTTTTGGCTCCCTGTTCTCCTGTGTGTACAGAAGCTGCTGTTTGCTGCTGTCTTGAAACTGCTTGGTATCAGGAAACCTCCACAGAGCCACATCAGGATAAACCTGTGGTCCAAAACATGTGCACCATACAGTGTTATCTATCTCTTTTTGAATGATTTTATAGTGTTCTGTGATAGGCATGGACAAGGAGAAGATCCCATGGGACTTCATAGAACACAGCCAGGTTTGTGGTTGCTCAGGTTCAGCCCTTTTTAACCAGAAAACCTGCTCTGTGATTTATCAATTTCCCTGTGGGGAAAAAAAAAAACAAAACAAAACAAACCAAAACAGAGGCCAAATGCTTGCAAAAATGCAAACAGTGATGCTTCTCTGCTGAAAATTTTCCAACAAAACCTCAGATAGTGCTGTTCTCTGGCTCAGGGCTCCTTTCTTGCTGGCAGCCTACCAGGTCCTAAGTCCAGCTGTGCAAGAAGCGCCATATAAGATGTTTCTTAATTTGATAGGAGGTGAATGGTCCAGATTCACTTTCATGTTTGGATTTGTGGTGGTGCCAGCAAATGGTATTTGCAGTTTCCAGTTCTGTACTGTATTAGAATGGATGTTTAGAGAAATTCTGTGAGTACTCTGCTTTGGGGTGGCAAAATTCTGGTCAAACTGCTTCCAAAAATATCTTACATCCATGACTTTAGACTTTTGTAATGGGATTATAGGGAACAATGTATATTAACAAAGAACTGTAAAAGTATTGGAAAACCTGTAACACTGTGCTGTTGAGCAGTCATAGTGAAATAGTTTATAGAGCAATTCTGGGACTCTCTTAGAACTGTTTTCACTAAAAAAAAATCAGAAATGTGAGCTGCAGAATCTGTGCAGTGACAACTCTGAAAATAAATCTTTTATTTATACACTTTGATTTGTAAACATGCTCTAATACTTTTAAAAAAGTAGTGCTGAGGGTCCTGTAGCAAGCAAGAATTGAGTATTCTTTTTACAGGCATCATTCAGAGTCTCGACTTTACTCTGGTGGCACTGACCAGACACTTTCTAGCAACCAGGAATGCCTGTCCTCTTCTGTAGATGCATGTGATAGCTTACATTTCATTTAATAACTTTCTCATTCTTATTTGATTCAAAAGAAAAGTGGGGAAAAAAAAAGAAAAGCAGGTTTTCATCCAGAAAGACAAAGAGCTGGCAGCTTTGTGTGAGCCCAGTAAATAGTAACTACTGCAAAAACTTTTTAAAGTTTACAAACATAAATATGGGATGTGGTATGGCGGGGAGAGGATTGTTCCATCTGTGAGAAGTGACCTGAAGTCTAAAAACCTGTGGTGGACAAACAAAAAGTTGAAAACACTCTTCTGAAATGTGAACAGCTCAAGGTTTGTTGTCATGGCCAGGAATAGTTATCAGCAAAGCTGAGGCTTTTTTATCTCTGTTGCCTGTTCTTGACTCTTCCAAGGAGGTGGAAGACAGGGGCTGGATGGTCAAGGAGGACTGAACAGTTGAACAGTTTTTGGAGGTGACTGTACACTTCTAAATGTGCTTAGTTTATTTTGTGACAGTTGCTTGCTTTGTGTGAAGCTGTTATTTTCTTTCATGTTTTTTCTAAAATATTCAGACTTGTACTCAGAGTCTTTCAAACATGTTGCTGTGCCCAACACCTGGGGCCCACAAGTGGGTGTTCCTTAGATGAACTTCTGTGTTTTTAAACATCTGTCTTCTAAATAAAAACACAATGTTAGCACATCAGTGTTAAAGGAAAAAATCTGTTCCTTCAGCAAGATACTGCTCAGTCACATATTTCTTGCAGTTTGTCCTTTTAGTCTTCTCTTACTGTTGTTGTTTTGTGGTCCTGGATCACATGGGGAACTTGAGATGAGTGTATACAGCTTCCATACTGCTTTGCAGTTCTACTCTAAGGACAATGTGTCCGTTCATCCTTGTTCTTGTTGCTAAAAAGGACCATGTGGTCATCACAAATGAGCTGGAAAATATGCATGTAGGAATGAGGGCTCACCCCATCATGTTTACAGCTTAATTTCTCCAAAGCTTTGGTTCTTCTGGATGTAAAATTCTTTTGAGGGGATGTTAATTTAGTTTGTGCTCATGGGTTAGTTTCTAATCCTGCTTCATGCTCAGAAGGATGCTTGTTGTATTATTGTTTTGGCACTAACTGTTTTATAAACACTGTAAATACTTTTAGTCTTTTTTTCTTGTTTTACTTTGAGCAAAGATATATTCATGTGTGACTGGGGTTATTAAAATAATCATGTACTTCACACTGCACAGTGCATGAAACACATTTTCTCAAAGAACCGCGGAGCCGCGCAGAGGTCGGCTGGTATCGCCACGTGCATCAAAGCCAGAACAGCATGAAATTATCCAAATCCTCCCTACTTCACGTTACATGAGGCTTTTGACTCTGAAATCCCACTCGATGCCACTTTCATTCTTCTGATAACATAGTTGTAGGGAAGTCAGAGCAGTTGTAATTAGATCCACGTTCCTGGGGATTGCTGGAGTCCCTCAAGGTCTGTGTTGCTGTAGGAATAAAGCCCAGTCACTTCCCCTTTCCGTGGTGTCTGCAGGAGACAGGTGCCTTCCCTTTTCTCAAAGCAGAGGGGCCAGAGAAATCCCAAACAGATACAGAAATTAGAGTCCCATGAAAAATGAGGTGCAACTTATCCTCCTATATCCCTATTGAAATCCAAGTCTGAGTAACTCCTGTGTTGGCTGTGTGGTGATTTGGCTCTGCACTCCTAAGCCTGGTTGCAGGGGTTACGAGTGGAGCAGCAGAATTCCTGGGGGTCCGTGCTCTGGATTTGGTTCTGAGACAGAATTAAAAGGAGAAGCTTTGAGTTACAGAAGGAAATGCAAGTAGTAAAACACTACTTGCCAGAACCTTAAAGTTATAGTTCACTTTTAAATTTTTAATTTATTAAAAGAGCACATCAATGTAAGCAGTGAGCCCTTCAGAGAAGTCCTGCATTTATTCCACTTGCCATGAGTGAAACATCCCAGTGTCACTTCACATGGCAATCTGAGGGTACAATATTTGCATATAGTGTGTATATATATATTTGTGTATTTGCATATAGTATATATTTGCAGGCACAATGTTTCTGTGAAGTCTGTTACTAAAAGGTAGTAAAGATTATTTGTTTGTATCATTTACGGGAGTTGATGGTGAAGAGACCCAGGTGCCACAGCCATTCTTAGAGCAGGCAAATATATTTCAGCTTTTTCATGCAGCAGCGTGTCCTTGCTGCAGAGGTCATGAGTTGTTGTGCAGATATCTGCTCCTGGGATGTAAACTACAGTTCAATTAATGTGAAACAATTTATTTGTCTGTACATAACTTTGAGAGCGCAGTTTAATTTCCTTTAATTGCTCTTAGTTTTAGAGGGGGAGAAGACAATCCTCTTCATGTTGTAGAAAGAAAAATGATGTGCATTTGTCACATCAGTGTTGGATCTTTACTGAGTCTTTACGCAGGCTCTCACCTAAATTTGGAGAAAATTGCCCAAGCAAAGCATAAGTTTACTGTCATAAAGAAGTTCAGGTAGGAGAAAACACACCTATTTCAAATACTTGCATTGAAAATTCAAGAACTAAGTCTAACACTAAGTATTGCATCTCTTCCGATAATTTTTGGGAAGTTGATCTTTTTAGCTGTGAGCTGTGAGTAGTGTCCATATTTAACCTTATAGTAGGTTACAACACCGTTGTTCCTTAAGCATGAGTGCTGGTTAGAAAGCTTGAAGAGGCTGAGTTAGGGTTTGATTTTTGTCACTTAGATGTATTCTCTGTGCACCTGAATACTTTAATGTTGCAGAAAATAAACTGATGAGAAGATTTTGGGATAAAAAATGGCTAATACTTGTTTCTGTAGCTGTTTATTCTTACAAATAAAGTTCAGAAGTAGTTGCAACTTTCTGTTCAGATTGTTCTGCTTAAGTGATAACTACTTTAATATAATAGTGGTGTATTTGGGTTGAAACATTCTCTTTGGACGTGGCCAAATAAATCATTTTTGGTAGGCAGGGAAACTTGGAGTAGGTTTTGGATGTTGCAGCTGCTTTGCTCAGTTGTGGTTCCTATGGTTATAGTTTGCTGTGGTTAAAAATGTGCTGCTCAACTTGCTTTGCTTGGCTTTTTACTAAAGGGCTTTTAACCAGTGTGTCCTGGCTATTGTGGCAGCATGGGCCTTACTTGAAGGATTTTATTACTCCTATTATGATTACTATTACTATGCCAGTTACTTAAATTACCTGGTTTTCACCCTTTTCCTAAGCTTGCTGCCAGCATGGATGAAACAGTCAGATTAGGAACTGGAAAGTTGTTGGGTTATTTGCATTATTTCAAAAAAGTCTGTTCTGGTAGTGCAGCAGATCTTGAAACCTGCTCAGTGTTGACCAAAGTCTCAGCAGCTTTGTGCTCCTTCCTCATGGCAGGAGGGACCCCATGAGCAGGGCTGGCTTTCCTTCCCACAGGTCCCTGGCTGCTCCCCACTCTCTTCCTTTCCAGTTTTGGCTTTGCCCTCACCAGCAAGCCACCCTGGTGGGCAAGAGGGAATATGTAAATAGGGATTTTGGAGAAGTTGTGCTGGTTAGGTCAGTGACTGGCCAGAAAATGATAAAACTTAATAAATGCAGTGTGCTGTCACAGGCACAGATAAGGAGCAGAACAACACGGGGCAGTGTCTCCACAGGAGTGCTTTAAGGCTGGTCCTTTTGCCATTCCAGCCTTCTCTAAGGAAATACAGTGGGACATATCTATGTGGGTTTGGTTTTTATTTTAGTTTGCATTTTAAAATTTGTATCTCTGTTCAATCAGTGCAACACTCCTGCAACAGGAAGGGCAGCTCGGCAGCTGCACAGGTTGGGCATAAGGCTTGGAAATCACATCACAAGCAGCACATCAGAGTTGTGCAAAGTGGGAAAAACTCTCAGATTCATGAATTGGGATTTCCCGTGAATGGCTCGGGTTTCTGACTTAGCTGGTTGTGTAAACAGCAGATAACTGTAAGTCTGGGCAGACGTGGCAACTTCAAGCAGTGGGGTTAATCATGTATAATCATGCAGGGAGATGGTATCTGCCCTCTCTTTGAAGATTTCTTGACATTTTATCTTTTTTTCAGTAGGCGGTGAGCAGGTTGCTTGACACAAGTTACTGTTGTCAGCTTTTAGTGTGGTTGCATTAATCTGAAAATCTTTTCTGTGTAACCAAACCACTTCTTTTTTACGTGTTTATTGTCAGTCATACAGACAGAAATTGCTGTGTACTGGATTTCAAGGATGCTAAATATCTTCACTGTTCTGTGGAACAGGTAACTGCTTGATCTACAAAATGTTTCAGTATCACAGTTATTTAAGGCTGAAGACCAGATCATTGTTCAGTCAGATGTGTGTGCAGATTGTAGCATCAGCTGAGTTTCTGTGTTGGGCGAGAAGTCCAAGTGCCAGGTGTTGAGATAGGTCAGGGGCCTGATTACAACCTGTTGCATAGACTTTATAATAGTCTGCGGTAGAGAAATGAGATACTTGGGCATATCTGGCTTCAGTAACATCTTGGTACCGTTATACAGGAAACCAGTACCAAGAGAGGCTTAGCAGATATTTGGATTTTCCCATGACAGGAGAAGAAATTCGCTGGGTATTCCATTGTGTGTATCATCTCTCAGTGCAAATGTTATGTGTGAGCAATTAATGTTTCATACTTTTTTTCAACACATTAAACCACTAAGTAGGTGCTTGAAATCTCTCTAGATGTTTGTAGTAAAAGCTGGGTGCAGGTACGGAGCTCTGCAGCACAAACCCCTGGGGTTCTGTGTGCCAGCTGTAGAGCTGATGGTACTTGGGTGCAGCTTTCACTGACAATCTGTTGTAGTCTGATCGACGTACAAAATTTGAGTTGTATTTATGAACAATTTAACAGCTCTGGACAAGCCTGAACAACGGTTGCCGTTAGTATTTGGATTATTATGGACGACCAATGGAGTTGATTACCTGTTTTTGTTCCTCTCATAAGCTGTGTGGACATAGCGAGCATAGATCTTTCTGGCAAGTTGAAGGAATCAAATCGATCCTGAATAGTCAGAGTATTCAGAGTACAAATTGCTTTGTGATATGCTAGGGGGGAAGTTTTTTAGTTGTCAAGAAAGGGCATTAAGAGTTCGGATGAGGAATGCAGGAGAGTCAAAGGTACCAATTCCTGTGGGATATGTGAGGATCAATAACCAAGGTATTGGTTACATGTGAAGCTCCTGTCTGTGTAAGCCATAATTTGCAGTGGAAGCAGCCTTTGAAGGGCAGTTTGCTGTGGCTTTTGTCGGATCCCACTGGGGACTGCAGACAATGGTGTGAGGACGGTGTGTCGGAGGCTGGCACAGCCGTTCCCAGTGCGAGTGTGAATGCCCGCTTGTCTCCTGTGCTCCTGCCAGCCGGCTTCGGGCCCGGCCCGCGGGACAAAGTCAGCTCAGTTACCTTCTCTTGTTCTTTGTTATTTGTGCAAGGTTTGCTGCTGCTGAACCAGAAGCTCATTTGAGAAATTAAATTGAAAGATATGAAGGAGGCTGGTATTTATCAGGAAACTTTTTTGTCACATTCTGTTCTGTTTCTTAAAGTGTAGTGACAGTGCATGGCTGGCAGCTTCTTGAAAGCTGCTTTTTCACTATTGTCCCCCCAGAATTGGCTGTGATTTCATGACACAGATGAAGAAAGGGAGCATTATACTTAAGAATGTTAGATGCTAAAACCTGATGAAACAGCAGTTCAGAGTATTTCTTTCTTTTAACATTTCTGTCTTGTTTGGTTACAGCAGTAGTACTTCACATCAAGTAAGGACATCCATTTGGTTCTTTAAGTGGAGTGTTCTTCCTTGGTTGCTGAAATAAATCTTCATACTGCTCTCAGTGTAGTTATTTTTACTGGGTAAAACTGACTATAGATCTCTCTTTTCCTTGTCATTATAGAAAACCTAGAATAAACTCTCAGTTGGTGGCACAACAAGTTGCACAGCAATATGCAACCCCACCACCACCTAAGAAGGAGAAGAAGGAGAAAGTGGAAAAACAAGACAAAGAAAAACCTGACAAAGAAAAGGAAATTAGTCCAAGTGTTACAAAGAAGAACACTAACAAGAAGACTAAGTAAGTTTGAAGGATACAGTATTAAATGTGATGTGATTTCAGTAGCACTGTGCATTGGTTAATTGTGCAGTTAAACCAACATCGTAATCTCCCTCTTCCCTCCAATTCTCACAGACCAAAGTCGGATATTGTGAAAGATCCTCCTAGTGAAGCAAACAGCATACAGTCTGGGAATACTACAACAAAGACCAGCGACTCAAATCACACTTCAAGGTAACTGTAGACTAAAGTTGAGCCTGTGGTATCTGAGAACTGTGTTAAAAAGCAAACCCTTCTTTTTTTGATGTATGAGCACTTGAACACTGCTAGTGAGGACAGATTCAGGCTTTGGAAATATTAATTCTGTTGTCCATTCAGTTTTCATTTGTCTGCTAAAATAATTGTATTGTCAGTTGGGTAGTAATGCTTTTGGCTGTAAATACAGTGGGGGAAAAACATTAACCAGCAATCATATCAAATTCTTATCATTGCTTGATAGCCGTAACAAAGGTTACTTTTTTACTTCCTTATCCGTAATTCAGTCACTGTACTTGTCAAGATAATTATCCAAGGATACAGGAACTAAGTATACATGAACAGATTTGCTGGGATCTTGCTATCAACAAAAAGCACAAATGGCTGGTTTGATATTTGTCTAAGTTTGAAATAAACGTATGGAGAGTGGTTTATTCCTAGTCTTCCTATATGTTCTTCCATTTCTTAAATCAAAAATTTAACATCACAGAACAGTTTTTGTATTGCTGAATTTGAGAGCTGCAAGAGGCAGAACTGAACCGGGTGCTTTGCCTGTGTGGGCTGTATAAGAATTGCATCTCTCTTTAAAATGTGCTGTAATAAGTGTTTTATAGTGAAGTCATATGAACTGAGGCAGTATTAGCTGCAAACACTTGTAAAGCACATGGGAAATGTGGTGGGCACTACAGTTGGCATTCAAATTGGCAAGGTGTGACTGCAGAAAACTCCTTTCTTGGAAGTTTTTAAATAATAGCATGAAAACCTTTAATAAGAGGGAATATCCTTTGCATGGTAACCCACTGGAATGCATGAGGGCAGTGTGAAATCTGCTGTGCTACAAGACTGAGGTGTGTGCAGGGACTGCTGTTAACTCTTCCTCAGCTTCCAAAGAGTGAAGTGTCCATTCCTGATTTGATTACAAAGAGGCAGCTTTATTGCAGTGACTCTTTTCTTGTCCTGTTCTTTAAATTGTGCTTATTTTGAGATTTAGGATGCAGGAGACTTGATGCACTTGACTAATGACATGATATTAAACCGAGAGATTACATCAAATAATTATTTTTACTCATTAAAGGAGTCACTCTGTCTACTGCAAAGTCTTTTAGCCCATGTTTTGTGGCAAGCTTTTGTCAGGCCTAATTAAGCCTTAATAGTATCAGGTCTGGCTGGGTATTTTTAAAGGATACCTCATCTCCTTTACTACTTAACCTGTCTTTTTTAGTCTTTTGTTGCATGGAACTTTTCTGGCAATTCACTGTTCTCAGGAGTGCTGTCAAGAGTCTTTTTCTGATTTTTACAGAATTGCAAGTTTTTTTCATGCCCAGATTGCTTAACAGTTGTTTTGGGTTTTTTTGTAAATTGTCTTCTAGGGCTCTCTGGATTTTTAAGAAATCCTGTTTAAGTTTCTTGGATACCATGCCTGTTTCTGACAAAATATCTTGGTATATTCCATGCCTTCCTGTGTACTTTCAGACTGAATGTTTTGAAACACTTCACTTATTTGGCCATAAACCTTTTTCGTTATAAACATGAAGCATCAGGGTGTTTAATTTTGCAAAATAACATGAGTGGGCCAATCCCTTTGCCTTCTATAAGAAGCAAAAATTGTATGCATGTGTTGAAGAGATTGGTGGTTTCCATCTGTGCCTAATCAGCTCTTTGTACAGGGGAAACCCTGAAAGCCTCCTGGAGAAATGGTCGGAAGGCTCAGTTCTGAAACTGACAATGTGAATGTTTGTGAGTGGGACTATGGGGAAATCCTGCACCTCAGCCCTGCTTCCCACAGCCCTTCCATGTTACTTTGTCATGGCATTTAAAGGTGCATGGGCAGTTCCATTTCTTCTTTCTTTTTTTTTAAACTAATTACACCTCTCAGAGCTGCCTTTTAATGAGCAATAGCCAGAGTTCACATCCAACCCTGTAGGAAGGTGGAGGCAGCAGGCTCTGTTCCGGTATCTGGGCCAGCATTTTGGCTCTTTCTGAGTACAAGAGGAAACAAATGAGCGAGGCAAATTACAGGAAGAACTGGGTTTCCTAGAGGAACTCGGGGCTCGGGGAGGAAAATACGTCCTCGTACTACGCTTCCGGGAACGCTGGCAGCCGTGCGGGGGATCTGCCGAGGCGGTACCGGAGCGCCGGCGGAAACCCCAAAACCTGCTGAGCCAGCTGGCCTTTCTTGTAAGCCACAATCGAGGTGGCATCATTTCATCTCGCCCGTGGTTACGTGTGCAGCTTGGCAGCTCCTGTGAGTGTGTCGGTGCAGCGTGGGCGCGTCTCCCTGCCCCAGCAATCCAGAGCACGGCTCTGGGCTTGGAAAGGCTGATCTCGGAGCAAAGGGGCTGCTACAAGTAGGGGTTTTACTGAGTGTTAGCCCAGTGCAGCAGTGTTTTGGTTTTTTGTTTGTATTTTCTGTCTATTAAAAATGCTTTTCCTGTGGTACTTGTTAAAATTTCAGCAGCCTCCTAGGTTAGATAAGAAAATACTATTTTTGGTGTGGTAACTTCATTTTTGGTGAGGAAGTTTGCAGAAATACAATTGTTCTATTTTGGAAGCTGTACATCCGTCCTCAGTGCATTTTTCTGTTGTGTCTGGTTCTGGAATACCACTTGGATAACTGCTACTTGAGGACTTTCTCCTTGTTAACTTACCACTGCAAGCCATTGAGTATTCATGGCGGATAGAAAATGAGCTTAATTCCCTCCTTTTCTGTTTTACTGCACTAGCCTTGTGTGCTGCAAATGAGGAGGAGAAAAGGCAGAGCGGTTTAAAAGCTGGAGCTTGATCCCAAAGTAAACTAACCTTCCCTCCATCCCTCTCAATAAGGCAGCTCTCAGCAAGCTACTTTTCACTGATGTATAAAGACTCTCCTTTTTAATTTCCCTATTGGGAATATTCCGCTGCTTAAGCCTGACCCTTAATTAGGAGCAAAAGCTGTAAATTACAGCAGTCGCTGCAGCTGACTTGGAATTTGCTGGTAGCTGGAGGAGTGTCCAAGGCTTGTTGAAGCAGAGCTTTGGACCAGCCCGTGAAATGTGCTTGAATGTCAGCTTCGTAGAGCTTCGACCCTTATTAGCTACATTACTAATTGAATGATAGTACAGCATGCAAATTGCCAAGATAATCCTGAGCAATAAATACCAGTGGGTTCTTTTTGGGTGGTTTGTATTTTTTTTTTTCCCTTTTCTTTCTCCCCTAACCAAAAGCTCTGGCTGCAAAAAATACCGTTGTACATTCTGGATTTTATTTACAATAGCCTCAATTCCAGAGGGAACATTTTGAGCTATTTTATCCATAGGCTGATTGGGCATCTGATTTGTATAAGCTCGAAGCAGCTGAAAGAGAAGCCAAGTTGTCCCGGTGCCTGTGTTGTTTGCAGCTGCAGAGTTCCAGCATGGGAATGAAAGAGCCCTGGCCGAATGCTTTCATGTGGTTTTGTATTGCAGAGTCACAGCCTTGTCTCATAACATCAGGGCACATGATGAGATGGTGAATTTAGATAAGAGAACTCTTTCATCTGCCCCTTGGGGAGGAGCTCCTTCGCTCTGTCTGGCTCCTGTCCGCTTGGCTCTGCTGTGGTGTCCTCCTTTCTGGCAGGGTTGGATTAGGGAGAAGCCTGCAAGAGACTCCCTGTGCAGAGTTCTGTGAGACAGGTTGTTCTCTGGGGCTGAGTGTGCTCTGCAGCCCTCAGAGGCACAGGGAGCCTGGCTGGCACAGGGAGCAGGTCACACCTTCATCCTCTGCTCTGCAGCACTCGCTGCCTGCCCGGGTTCTCCTCCCAGCCACTGCCATCTATGCAGGCAAGGGAGCGCAAGTCACACCGAGTTTGTTTTCAAATGCTTTTCCTAATAAACTTTCCCTTTCTTATTTATTTTTATCCTTTAAATAAATGTCTTCTCATTCATTTTAGGCCCAGACTGAAAAATGTGGACAGAAGTACCGCACAGCAGCTGGCAGTCACAGTGGGAAATGTCACAGTAATTATCACAGACTTTAAAGAAAAGACTCGCTCTTCATCCACGTCGTCTTCTACAGTGACCTCCAGTGCAGGATCAGAACAACAGAATCAGAGCAGCTCGGGCTCTGAGAGCACAGACAAGGGCTCGTCCCGTTCCTCCACGCCCAAGGGGGACATGTCGGCAGTCAACGACGAATCTTTCTGAAAAATTGCACATGGAGTTGTGGAAACTATGGATCAGGGTATGAAATTCAAACACTCCACCTGCCCACGCTGTTCAAATCCTGGAGAGCCTCTTCTGTGCTTGAACACACTTTCTCGGACATCGACCTCTTACTGATGCAACCAGGATAATTTCTGCTTGCCGTGGGCATCTGGCCACCAAGGAATTTCTCACCCTAGTGATTACTCTTGACACTTTTATGTATTCCATTGTTTTATATGATTTTCCTAACAATCATTTATAATTGGATGTGCTCCTGAATCTACTTTTTTATAATATCTGCTGTGCACAATTTTCCATGAACATGACAACTTTTTGTTTTGGGGTAGGGAGTGGGTGGGGTGGGAAGGGGGCTTTATTTATTGCATTCACAAACTCCATCCTCTTTCAACATATCCTTTTTAAGTTCAGTTCTTCTTCCAGTTATACTGTGTACTATCAGTTTTGATATAAATTATATATAAATATATATATAAATAAATATATATAAAGGGTTATTTGAAACCAATACATGGAAACGCTGGTGCTTGAAACACTGTGAAGTGATAAAACAAATTAATTGAACAGTTCAAGATCTGGGACAGTCCCCTTCTGTGAAAGTACTGAAACTGAAATGGAACTGGTCGTAGGTGAAAAGTGTTCCTGAAGGTTTGAACCTGCATGGAACCTGTTCTCTCTATTGTTCCTTCCCCGTTTCTTCCCTAAGCAATGGCTAAAGCGTACTGGACACGGTTTTGATTGTTACAGCTTGGGCTCTGAGATGGGAGAGGATTGCTCCAGGTAGCTGGTGTTTCCCCTAGGGTCGCTCAGGTTGGTGATGTGCAGGTCCATGCCCAGCTGGAGCGGAAGCATTCCCAACCAGACTGCTGGTGTTGCACCACGGATCTGTGCGTTTGGTAACGTGAGCACAGCTGTGTCATGCACAGCCAGTCCCACACGTGTTGGTGTTGTTAATGAATTCCAGCCAGCAGCCTCAGTGCCCGAGGGAACTAGAACTGGAGTGGTTGCTGTGGGTTGAAGGCAGCAGGGAGCCTGGGAGCAATCCCGAGTTCAGGAACCGAGCTGGTGCTCGCTCCAGCTGCGAGTGGGTCGGTGCTTGTCAGCCCTGTTCCATCTGTCCCGTCCGTGCTGTTGGGGTGGCTCTTATCCTTGAAGTCCATCTGTATCCCAAGAGTGGTTTCTGAACAGCATCTTGTCCAGCGATGGGCTTGTCGGCATTTGGACGCTTCTGAGTCTCCTGCTGTGGGAGCAAAAGTAGGGAAAAGTTTTCATGCTGGCAAGTGAGCGACGTGTGGCTCATGCTCATGACCAGCATCTCCTTCATTCTTACTCTAAAGCTCTCCAGACTATACTTTCTTTTCCTGGCCTCTTAGTGTTGCTTTACAGTTTACCTTCCATGCATTATCCTGCTAAAACACTCGACTGAAGAGGTGAAATGAACTTTTTTTAAAAAGCAAAACAAACCCCAAACCTCTTTGGCTTTTCATCTTTATTTAGTGGCCCCAGGGTGCTTTGCAGTAACTTCAGGCGCAGAGGCTGTGGCTTCATCTGACATCAAATGCATAACTTTTGGGCATGATGAAAGAGGGCCACATTTTGACAACTTTGTGCCTGCTTGTTATATTGTGAATTATTTGCTTGGCAAGAGAAATTTCTCTTTGTGGAGGCAACTGATTTAAGATTTCTTTCAAAATCTGTGTGGTTTTGAGTAGCAGACATAGGTTCCTTTCACACTGGCGACAGAAATGTGTGAGTAAGGGATCTGGTAGAGCTCCTGCTTGAAGGCATGTGCAGTGGCAGTGCCTTGGCAGTAGTGGTTTTATTCTGAATATGTTAACATGGGCACCCCAACTTAATTCTGCTTATATTCACAGTATAGGCTGTCTTTTGTAAGCATTTTTAAAAGTATTAAAGAACCAAAGGAAAAGAGATGCTTCCTATGAGCATCAAGACAATTTATTATACATAGTTTTAAATACTATGAATATCTCAATCCACATTTTAACATTAGTGGGATATTGCAAAGACATTCCTTTTCCAGTTTTTACTATTCCTTTAAGGGTCTCAGGGAGGGTAAACTGGTCAGCCATATTTATTTATTTTACTGAAATGTATTGGAATAATTTTTTAAGAGAGATTTTTTGAAGATGCCCCTGAACTTGTATATTTTGCACTGCTTTATAAATGATCCATTATCAATTAGGCTTGCATGCATCTTGGCCGTGATCCAGCCAAGAGCGTGAGTGAGTGGCAAGTCCTGCTGGCCTCAGCAGGGCTCATTCTGGTGCTTCAAGTCAAACCACATGCTCACCTTCTTCGTTGGATCTGGGAATTTGTGCAAAAAAAGAAAAAAATAAAAAGCATTGTGTGTACCAGGAAATTGCTTCTTTTTCAAGTGAAACTAGACCTGTAGATCAGTTAAAAAGCTTTAACGCCATACCCAGCTACTTGTGGTAAAAGTCAGTAACATCTGTCCCTTTGGCGTGCCTCCTCGATGAAGTAGCTTGCTATAAACAAATGGGAAAATTCCTTTGGAACAAGTGACCTGTAATTCTGCATTCAGTTAGCAAGTGCTAGCTAAGCATTGAACCCCCCAGCCTCATCTGTAGCTGTTGCGTTGTGGGTTTGAAGGACAGCATTTGCTTTCACGCTTAATTTCCGAAGTTGGCGTTCCTGCGGCACGGCAGGCGGGGTTCCCTCCGCGCCGTGGCCGTGGGCCAGCCCGCCCTTGGTGGGGAAGGTGTTCCAGAACCAAACCAAGCAAACACTAGTGTAGGGAAGGACCAGATTCACGGTGTTCAGTGGCACAGAACGCAGGTAAGTGAAGCACAGTGTTACGATGGCAAAGTTTCGACTCTTACACAGACACACACACACACAGACACCAACACAGCTTGCCTGACTCGCTCAGTTGACGTAGTTCTGCAAAGGAAAGGTGACAGCGTTTTACACCACCAGGCTATTTATTTGAATTGGAACTTTGCTTCAAATTGGACAGATCGAAAATTTGGCAGCAGCTTCTGTGAGTTTATTTCCACTGAGATGTTTTCACCTGCCTTACCAAGATCATTCTCAGTCTACTTTTTTAAGCTCTACCATAAACTTAAATTATTGAAAATTTATTAATTGCTGACTATATAATAACCTTTGCTTGTATGTAACCGAATGGTTTTAAGAGCCAACATTTAGAGTATGACAATGGAGCTGAACAGTTTTTAATGCGCAAGCAGTTCTGTTCTTGTGTATGACTTGTAACCTTAATTTACTGTGTAAAGATGGTTACATTATTTCCTTAGCTTTGTTTGTTGGAGACAAATATAGAATGCTTGTTTAAGTATGTCAAAACATAATCTTATCTTGTGGATTTTTATGTTAATGTATTATACGAGCTCTATTTTTCATTTGCCCAGAAAGACAGCTTGTATAACGCTTCTGAAAGTTTTTCCGCTCTGTAAAGTCTTTAGAGCTGACAGTCCTGTTAGGTTTGTTTTAATCTTCATGCTAAAGTGTCAATGGTGGTTTTGTGAACTGGTCAGAAATTCACAGGTCTTAAATGTTTTTGGGAAATTTATATTGGACACTGCTCTTTGTCTAGCAAATAAAAGATGTTAATATATTCCTGTTACTGGCATGTGCACGACTGTTATTAGAAGCCACTTTATCATTTTCCTGCTTTAAATAGAAATGTCTATTTATGAATTCTGCTTGTAGTTTTTTCACAAATAAAATAGTAAAATTTAATTAAATCTGAAAGCTCTCTTTTTTGGGAGATGCCAGTATTCAGAAAAGGTGGAGAGTCCTGTTTTTCGAGCAGCTCCTCAGTGTGTACGGCTCGTTCCCGAGCACCCACTTCTGCAAACACAGGTTGTGCCCATGGAAAACCTCAGTCAAGCGAGTAAATCCAGTTTGTTCCTTGGGACTCACGACATGGGGAGACTTTGTGGCACATGTGTCTGCAGAACTTGGGTTTCTGGTCCCTGGAAATTAGTTTTTCCCCTTTCTGTAGCTCCAGGAATGGTGAGGCTTAGTGCAGAGGATTTAGTGAAAGCCCTTGGGAGTTCCTTTGCCTGTCTTGTGCTAACGAAGTCCCAGGAGTAAATTTAATAAAATGTAATTGAGTCTAATTGTATTTTTGTAGCATAAAAATACTGGTATTTTGCAAGCAGTGTTTTGGTCCTCTGCTTAGGAAACAAGGTGATGTGAATTACTGTGCTCTTTCTAGTTTGTGTTTCCCCTCCACCACCCGAGATGGGAGATGTGTGATGTAACTCTTCAAATATGAAGTTGAAATTTGAAAACAAAGCAACGGATAAAATGCCAAGGGGACAAAATCTTTTTCCTGGGAATAGGAGGGCAGTTCCTAAACGAAAAGGCATTTGGATACTTTTATGTGTTCTGGGGGAGGTGTGTGTTACAAATAGAGGTCGCTTTAGAAAACCCCATGTGCAAACAGATGCTCGAATGCTTTTGACCTCAGTTGGAAGCGATTCAAGTGCCTTTGTGCCAAGAATAAGAAGAAACAGGAAAGGTAGTGGTTGTTCTACAGACTCAAAAAGCACTTGCTTGGCATGCTGAGGACTGAGCAGAAGAACAGTCCTTGCCTTGAAGAGTACAGTCCCTGTCCTCAACTGTGACCAGCCAACGGTGCCGGAGCCGCCGCAGGGGCAAAGCACAAGAGCTGCAGGGAGAGGAGGAGATGGCTTCATCTTCATCACCTTGATAGTTGAATGTGAAGGCAAAAACTTGAATGGAGCCAGCAGAAGACTTCCATGGCAGTGTTGTCTCCCTCAGAGCCTGCCCAGTCACCCTTTTGCTGGGATTTCGGATGACTGCTCTGGAAATTCCTTGCCTTGGAGCCACGTGAGCCAAGGGCCACCTCCAGTGCTGGAGCTGCAGTTGTCCCTGCTGCTGGCTGTCACTGTATGAAGATGATGCAGTGCTGCACTCGTGGGTTTGTGGATCCCTCCAAGATGCACATGTTCAGCTTCAGGCTGGTGTCTTGCCTGGCAGCAGGCTGGATGGGTTCCTGGGGCCCCACTAGGTTGTTTACAGGTAAACCTGAGTCTACTTGCTATAAAGACAGCAGAGCTGTGAAACTTCACATGTGATTCACAAACTGACTAGATTAAAAAAATCCAAAACAAACGAATCTGGAGAACCAGCAGGATCTGGAAGGAAGAGGGAGACTGGCTGCATCTTCTAACACCTGGATGCCCTCGTGGCTTTTGTAGTTGTAACAAGGAGAGGGAAATGTCAGGTCTTTCTGCCTGCCTTTCTCTTGGCTGTTCCTTGAATATTTACGTGCCCAAGTGTTGCTTGTCTTTGCTCCTGCTGTCAGCAGACACAGCGAGGCTTGTTTGCTGTTTTCCCCTTACGATGACGGATTGCTTGATATTTGTATGGAGCCTTTTTCCAGACAGGGTTGGGGCTAATGCTGATTCCAGCTGAATCCATCTAATAGGAAGACACTGGAAACTTCAGCCGTGTTTTCTCATTGTTTATTCTCAGCAGAGAAAAACCTGCGTGCAGAGATCACCAATAACATCAAAGGCTGTTTCAGAAATTCCTAATCAAAGCACTTCACACCACTGCAATTATCCCACTTGCAAAACTCCCTCATGGCAGAGCATGGCAGCCTGTGACAGTGAAGAGCACTCTATGCCTAACTCTGGTCTGCAATTAGTATTGATACTAAAGATGCAAATGCTGTCTTCTGCAGCCAGTGCTGCACATCTCAGCACTTGCCTCCAGTCCCCTGTTGCTCCTCAGACAGGGATCGCTCCTCGCACAGCAGGAACTGATCTGGCAGCCCCAGCTGTGCAGGAAACTTGGAAGGCACGAGCCAGTTGTGCTTCCTAGATGAGGAATCAAGAAACAAATACTCCCTTGTTCTCCTCTGTCTCCATACAAAAAAAAAAAGAAAGAAAAAAGTGATACTGCTCCCCACCATGACTATTTATTATTCCCAGGATACTGGAGATTTCATTACTTTCTAACATTCTTAACTTTTTCCAACTTCTTTTCCTTCGTCATTAGGAGTCGTCAAAAGTGTTCTGACGTCCTTAAGAGGCTGTTCCACTCCCCCCTTTTCCAAAACCATTCCGAGAAGGATTGAAAACTGCACAGTGGCAACTAGAGAGTCCCAGCGTGAGATTCCCTGCTGTTCCACATCCCTGCCTTGGCAATCCTCCCTTCCTCCTGCCAGCAGGTGAGGCAGAGGCATCCAAAGCCGATATTCCCTTAAATACTGTGAAATTCCCAGTGTAATACACACTTGATAACAGCATATCAAAAGCTTTTTAGGAAGCTTTTTAATTGGCCACAGCTACTGGAGCTGGACAGAGTTTAAGGGGGGGATCTGAAGTGTTTGAGCTGTTCTAAGTTGCTCTCAAGTGTTGAAAAAAAAAACAAGTTTGAGAGCTGAATTTGGGTACAAAATATCCCTGTGAGCAGGAGAAAACTGGAATGCTGTAGGAGCAGCACGTAGTGGCCCAGGTAAGCAGAATGGGAATGGATAAAGCTGATTTTTGTTCTTCCTCATGCTGTGCTGTCTGATTCATATTGCCCAAGAGGTTTGGTGTGGAGGTGGCAGGAGGAGTTTTCCGTGTTTGTGTGTGTATTTTAGGAGGGATTAAAGCTCACAGTAGAGTAGAGAAGCAGAACCACTGGAATTTTAATTCTGCCTTCACCCAGGAATTGATACCTATCTAATGCATACAATCTATAATCTTAAATATAGATGGGATATTTTCACATAGGTTGTATTCTATGGGACAGGCTAAAGGTGCAGTGAAGTTTAAAAGCACAACTTGTCAAAAGTTGTCTCTGATTGGGATTTGTTCTTTTTTTGACTCTCTCAAAGAATCACCAGGATAAGCCAAGAATAAGTAGGGCCAACAATGCCTCCCACCGCTTTTGGGTTATGACTGTCTTACTTGGCAAATTGGCTTCCACAGCAAGTAGGCTGTGTCTGTTCATATGCTTTGCTTCCCTATGGGGTTTATAAAAATAAGATAAAGAAAGGGCAGGAAAAAAGTAGCTTTCCATTAAATTAATTTCTTTCTGATCCAAGAAAGACAAAATCATGGAGCAGCAGAAGGAACTGGTTAGGGCTCAAGGCTGATGCTACTCCCTGGGTGGGTTAATTTATTTATACATCCAGATTTTTTTTCAAAGGTTTGAAGAGATGTCCATCAGCCTTGAGGTTCCATGGAGCCTGGATGGAGAAGCTGCCCCGCAGCCAGGGGAAGTCCAGTGGGTGCCTCTGCCCAGGAGCAAACAACTCCTGCCTTTCAATCTTTCTCACATGCACGTGTCCCTTTCCTTCATTCCCAGCAAGGAGAATCCTCTGAAATCTCAAAATCTCTCTGCTCAGCCTTTGTGAGAGGTTGAGGCTTTGGCTGAGGCTTAGGGCTGCACCCAGGCTTTAGCAGACTTGACAGCAGAGCCTGCAGAAGCCTGGCAGCATCCCTGCATGCCCAGAATTTGTGCTGGCTACCAGGAGACAGGGGATGGAAATGTATCCAGCTGCTCCTATTGTTCTCCTTATTCAACCCAAGTTTTGCTGGTGTGAAGTTAAGGGAGGAAAATGTGGACTGGAGTTAACGGAAACTTTCCCTAGAAAAGGAATATGGTGATTCCTGGGGGGCGGGATTGTTGCAGCAGCGAGGGATGTGATGGCTGTGTGACAGCCCCTGACAGGGATCGAACTGGGAGTCGCTGTGGTACAATGGCACGGGGAAATGAGTGATGGGAGCCTCCCCTGACTGCAGAGCTCTCGAATTGTGATGACACTCAGAGGGAGAGAAAGCCTGGGGGGGGGGGGGGAGAGGCTGACGGGGCTGCCAGGTTTTGGGAATTGCGTGCAGGCTGGTGTCTCTGACTCAGCCCTGGCTGCTGTCTCTGTTGGCTGCTGCCACCTTCCCACCCATCCCAGGAGGGTCTGCCATCCCCCTGGCCACCCCCCTGGCCATCCCCCTGGCCTTGGCAGGGTCTGCCATCCCCCTGCCATCCCTCTGGCCTTTGCAGTGTCTGCCATCCCCCTGGCATTTGCAGGGTCTGCCATCCCCCTGCCATCTTCCCCTCTGGCTTTGGCAGGAGGAGCCAGGCTGCAGGAGCAGCAGGAGAGCAGCCTGCATTCAGTTTCTCCTTGCTGCTGTGCTGCTCCAGCAATCCTGGAGCAGGCTTGGGGAAATGACCCCGCTGGACACCACTCACCAACAGCTTTGTCAGCCCTTACATTCATTTCCTGCATCAGTTTGTCTTACCACGCAGGACCAGCTCTGCTTTGGGGTCCTAATGGACCCATCTATCCTCTGCAAGTCCTATTAGAGATGCCAATTGTCATTTTCCTTCTGTGCCAAGTTATAAATCCCACAGATTTATACATCCAAAGTCCTCATCAATCAAAAGACTGAGTCAAAGGCAATGAGTTAAAGCGAGTGGGAGGTGACTCCATCGAGAGCAGTGATGAGCCAGTATTCACTTCTGTAGAGCTGGTGATTCCCTGACCTGGGTGTCATGGGCTCACTCCGCTCTCTCTGCCAGCCAGAGAGCTTAACCAGTGGAGAGAAGGGTTTTATCTGAAGGATTTCATTGGAGTGGTCCCTTTTCTCCCCACATCCATACATTGTCTGAGGAGCAGGAGCTGGATGGAGCAGGATGTGAAACCAGGAACCAGACCACCATCCTTCCTCGTCCTGGAGAGGAGCCTGCACTGAGTCACTGGAGTTATTCCTGCTGATGTGTTGAGTGTTGTATTTCACACATGGCTGGGAGTGACTCTCCATGCAGGAAGGGAATTTGTGCCTTGTCCTGCTGGAGACTGGGAGATGTTTTTCCCAACAGCAGATCAGCAGTGTACTTGTAGTGGATTAGTGACTCTCCTGCTGCTTAACAGAGTCTCCTTCACGTTGGGTTTGCCAGAAGGGGGTTGGCATCCCTGAAAGCTGGGATGGTGGAGTGGGTGTCAAACAGCACTGAAATTCGGTGGTGCTTTTCCCTTTTCTTACCCTTATCTAGCACTAACAATACTCTCAACATCTGGACTAGGGTAAATGGTGGAGATTTTTAAACTTTATCTCTGCATCTGGATTATTTCCAGGTTGCTGGCAAAGCTGGAGGTAATCTGTGCCTGCAGGGGCAGGGACTTGGGAGCACAGTGCTGGTGACGAGGGAAGCAGAGGGTGAGCAGGGAACGCTGCCTCTCTGCTCCAGTCATCCCTGGGTTGTCATGTGTGTTTGGACCTTGAGATGCTCCTACTGAGGCTTTCACAAGCTCTCTCTTGGGATTTTGGCCAGTGCAAGTAATTCCACTTGAGAGTCTTAAAACTGCTGTCTGGGGAGGCAGAGCTCAGCCTGCAGCTCTGTGTGCATATATCCTTGCTATTCCATGGATTAAAAAAAAAAATAATAAAATAAACAGTGGTGCTCTTACCTCGGGCTATCCATTAGGAGTGTGATTTAGTACAGGGAGGGCTATAAAGGCAGTTGATAAATCTTCCATGCAGCACAAATAAAATCTCTTGCAGGAGGAGAAAGGTCCCTGGATAACGGAGCAGAGAGGAAACAGCCCTTTCCCCCTTGCCTAATTAGACTGTCCAGGAGGAGTTAATATAAAATAATAGATCTGGAAAGCCCAAATCTTCACAGCCTTAGGAAGGACTTCATCCCCTTAAATTACAAGGCTAAGACCTCATTCAACAATGCTTTGAAGGAGATCAACTGGCAGCGCTATTCACGGCGGCTCCGGGCTCGGGCGCGGGCGCTGCGTGATTGCAGCATCTTCTGAAGAGAAGAGCTCGCTCCTGTTCCCGTTGAATGCTACTATTTTTATCCTCCTTAATTTCTAGAAGGTATTTCCAAGTGGGAAGCAGAGCAGAGAATAGCAGATCTTAACTCTACTCCGTGTAACAATTTCTGTAAAAAGGAGGGTGAAATGTTTGAAATAGCTTGTATCTATTTTTGGTACCACCAACGTGGTAGCAAAGCACCTGGAGGGTGATGGGGCACCCTGAGGGTGATGGGCCATGGGATGGGAGGGATCACTGCTGGCCCTGTCTCCCGTGGGGTTCACAGGCTCCTGACTCTGCTTGAAGCCAGAGGTACCTGGGGATGTCTTGGAAGGGCCATGGGGAAGGGTGATGCTGGCAGGGGGGAAAGGGGGTGTCTGTGGTTGGCTGTATCCCCCCCCAGCCCAAGAGACCCCTCCTGTCTCACCCCTCCTGGGCCCCTCTTGCCTTTGGAGTGTGATGGGGAGAGCTTTGATCCTTTCCCATATGGGAGGCAGAAGAGCAGCGGGACTTAATTAGGTGCAGTTACCTCACCCACCGCAGAGCAGCCAGGCCTGTTGGCATAAGGTCAAAGAAGAAATCCAGAGCTCACCAGGGCCAAACTGGAGGAGTTATGGGGGATGCCTTAGACCTTGTGCTCTCTCTCGTTGAGCTGTAACAGACTCAAAGTCTTCCAGCATCATGGAAAGGCTGGAGAGCTCAGGACTGACCATCACTGACCCCTGGATCGCTGCTGGAGCTGTGGGGTGAGGGGAGTGCTTTGGGAAGAGGATGATATGGGACAGATCCCGGCTGGAAAACATAGTCTGGGACTGAGCATTGTGCACAGGGGCAAACAGGGACAGCGATTTGCGAGTCCCCGTTTCAGTTTGCGACCCTGGCCATGCAGTTTTGGATGTGTAACGGGGCTTTTATCTCGTGATTACTCCCTTCTGCAGCCACAGCTTTTGCTTCTCTACATGCCCAGGTTCTCTGAAGCTGCTGAGCACAATGTTGGCACACAGCTCTTGTGCTGGGCAGAAGCATCCTGCTTCACTTGAACATGAAATATAAATCAGAGATCAAGTGAATTATGGTGCCATGCTGCTGCTCAGGCAATAGGGAGTCTTTAAATCAATCAGGCCCCAAATAAATAAATAAACGTGCAGCAGACATGCTGGAGTGCATGTCTGATTCCTATCAGAGGCAGTAATTCAAGGCAGATGCTTGCAGTTCTCTGCTTCCCGCTCTGCGTTACCTGGGCTGCTGGAGTCGCAGGAGACAGAAAGCAAATTTTTTTCTAAGCTTTCATTATTGTTGCCAAAGAAACCATTTCATTTGGTTGCCACGTGTGCAGCAAATCTGGTTCAATCCATCTGGATGGTGAAGGATGAAGGAGAAGGGCTTTGGGGAGGAAGTCTGCTGAGTGCAGCCGCCTCAATGCCGTGATGTGCCATGACCCTGGGGATGGGGCTGGAGCTGTAGGAGGCACAGTGGGTGCTGCTCCTTGGAGAGGCTGGAAGGGTCTCACTACAAGGGTTTGACCTGCACAAGCATCCCCACAGCAGCATGGAGAGCTGGGTGAGCTGAGGCTGAAGGACTCATCCCCCGGAGACCCTCCAGACATCGCCCCAGGGAGCAGCACTTCTGGCTCTGAGCGCCTGGCTGGAAGATCCTTCCACCCTCAGGCATGAAGACTTCACTGGTTTTCCTTTCAGCTCACAGTGGCACTCGGGAGAGATACGTTTGAAGCATTTGATCTCTCTGGGCTGCTGTTTCCCTCCCGCAGGCATCGGGCTCGGGAGCAGAGCTCCCTGGGGTTCTGAGTCTGCCAGGCATCATCCTGCTCCCCCCATGGCTGGCACCATCCTGCTCCCTCCTGGACGGTACCATCCTGCTCCCCCCATGGCTGGCACCATCCTGCTCCCCCCATGACTGGCACCATCCTGCTCCCTCCTGGATGGCACAATCCTGCTCCCTCCTGGACTGCAGCATCCTGCTCCCACCATGGCTGGCACCATCCTGCTCCCTCCTGGATGGCATCATCCTGCTCCCCCCACGGCTGGCACCATCCTGCTCCCTCTTGGCTGGCACCATCCTGCTCCCTCCGTGCTGGTCACCCTGGGCAGGAGCATGGAGGGTGCTCTGGGTGACTGTCCCCATCACTGCCCAGCCCTGGGGACGGCTCCAATACCAGCAGTGAATGTGGGCAGCTGAGCCTGGGCTGGAGGGGACCGGGGTGACATGAGCTGTGCTAGCCAGGGAGAGCAGCGGCTGTGAGATGGGTGTGCTGCCCCAGGAATGTGGCACTGGGGGCTTAGTCCCTTTTCCAGGGCAGTTTTTGTCACTTGCAGATGGTTCTGGGCCCCTCTCACCAGCCCCTGAGACTGGAGGTGTGCATTTGGGTTTCACTGGAACTTTGCTTACAGCTGCAGCCTCTGCCCTTGTGCGTGCCCAGTGCTGGTGCTTTATAAAGGTAAACGAGCCCTGACGCTGACAGGAGGCTGCTGGCACAGCAGGGCTTTCCCCTGCACCATTTCTTCTGTCCTGAGCAGACCTGGCAGCATCAGTCCAAGGTGATGATATTTCACTTAGTCAGGGCCTCTTCTCCCTTGAGTTACTCCAGAAGAGTGTTGAAAGTGAACCTTGGACCAATGGAGCTGATATTTGCCCGACACTTTGTGATAAAAGATAAAGCAGTTGCAACACTGGGGATTCAGCCTGGATTTCTGAAGATTTATCCCCGGGGGAGAGCTGAACTGATGCATGGGTAAGGTTTTTTCCTCCTAAAACTCCACTTGTAACCCCAAAAGAATAAAGGTCAATCAGTTAAACCCACTCAGCACATAATCCTGTGCCCTTCTGAGTTAGCACAGTCTGTGTAAGAACAAGGCATGCTGATACACGTAGTCATGCTGGATAGACATGCTGTTTATCCCACAGCAGGTTCAGCCCTCAGCTCTGAGTGCCATTTTTGGTGTGTTCCTCCTCCAGCAGCTCATCCCAACCCTGGACAGCAGTGTAAATCCTTCTTTGCAAATCATTGACCCAATAGGTCATAAAAGTTCCTTTATGGCCTGTCAAGACAAGCGAGGTTCTTTACGTGCACCCTAAGTCAGCACAGTAAAACTTTTATGGTGTTTTCAATAACAAGAGCTACTGCACATGAACAGCAACTAATTTTTAAAGCCTTGGTATTTCAGCTGAGATGAGGTTTTTTCCTCTCCTCTGTTGGAAAAACACTTAGATCAGTGTGCTCAGCAGTCAGCGCCCGGAGCTGACCTCTCTGCCTGACGTGGTGCTCCGAGTTTCACAATTGCTGAGCACCCCTGGAAAGGAATTTCTGCAGACCAGGCTGCTCTTCTGCTAACATCTGTGCAAGTGGAGGAGCTCAGCTTCAGGTTCCCAGGCACCTTTGGGAAGCAGGAAGCCCTAATCCCACTGCTGCACCCAAGGGTTTAGTGTGCAGATACCCGAAGGGGGGGGGCACGGGGCACAGAGGGGCAGGGGGCACAGAAGGGCACATGCCATCCTGGGACACCTTCGCTAGGGAATTAACAGGGTTTATTCAGAGTGCTCAGCCTGCTGCTTGTTACAGTCATGATTTTGGTTCTCTAAGGTTGCTGCTGTGGCCATGAGTGCCTGCTCCACCCCAGGGTCCAGCCTGGGCAGAGATGATGGAATTTGCTGAGCTGGACAAGGGAATTGCTTTTTTGTGGTGTTATTGTTGCATTTTGTTTGTTTGTTAGTTTGTTTGTTTGTTTTTCTAAGAGAATGACATTCTCTTCTGAGCTCTGTCAGGCCTGAGCTGTCCTGGCTCTGCATCTGACCTGAGATGTCCTCAAACAAGGTGTGATGGATGCTGTTCCTGTGCCCTTTAACTACTTGGCTGGAATGACTGTGCCCTAAATTCACGCTGCAGCAGCCAGGGGTTGTCACCTCTCTCTTCTTCACTGGAGCCTCAGCCACTTCATTGCTTCTCTTCACTCCTATGCCCCCAGTTTGCCTCTTTGGACTTAGGCTCGCTTGAAGCTGTGTTGCCCCATGACACCAGTGTGGGGGTCCACACGTGCCCCTGACCCCAGCGGGTGCAGGGTTGTGGGCTCTGTGGTCCCATGCCAGCAGTGGGGTCCCCGCTGGCTGGAGCCTCAGCCCTCAGTGCTGTTCATGCTCAGTGAGCAGATGAGCTCCAGGCACCAGGGTGGGAATTGATCCTGGGACAGTCGTCACTGATTTCCCAGCCCTGACAGAAGCAGGAACCAGAAGGTGAGAGAGGCCCCACTGTTGGGGTTCGGTTTGGATTGATTTTACCACATTTTCCTAGATGATCTGTCTGGGTTTGCTTTCTTCTTTATTTTTAAAAAATCCTCCTTTTAAAAAACATGCATACACAGGGAAACCCTTCCTCTTTCAGGTCTGTCCCTGGACAAAGGACATGGGACTGTTTGGGGACTGTGGGTGCTACATCACAGCCCAGACCAGGATCTGTGGTCTGGGATGGAGGGGATGCTCCTGGTCCTGGTCACAGCTACGGGTGGATGTGTCTCCCAGCTGGGCCTCCAGGAGGGCTGGAGCCAGTGGAGCCACTCCAGTTCTGTGCAGGACTTGGTCTTTTTCCCCATGTTGGGAACGACAGTGATGCTGGAGCAGCAGCACAGCAAAGGCTGGGAATGCTCAGGGGAGCTTCAGGGAGGAACTGTTGCTGTCGATCTGTTAATTAAGATTAATGTGCTAGCTGATAAGGATGACTCTGCGCCAATTGCTGTTACGAGCCAAGATCCTGCAAGGCAGCGAGCAGCACATTCCTGCTTCCTCAGCAGTTGGAGCCTCTGCCTTGCAGCCTGAGGCTCAGGGCAGAAAGCGGGATCTCCACAGCTCCCCAAATGCTTGAGGGCCCCTGGGGTCACTTGCTCTGCTGGTGGGATGCTCAAGAGCTTGGTCTTGTGCTCTCTTGGCAAAGGAACAGTTTCAGCTTTCCAGAGGATGTTAAGGCAGAGCTTTGTATCGTCTCTTCCCAGGAATCAGTGTTGAAATTCCTCCACCCAAAAAGTGCAGGAAATGAGGGACATCACTGAAAAAGATCTGTGTGCAAATATATTGTTTTGCCCTCTCAGGTGGGATCTCTGAGGAAGCCGGATGTGCCTGGTACAGTAGGATTTGATGAATTAGGACTTGGATTGCCTTTGCCACAGCTGTCAGTGCAGGATTTTGGAGCAGAGGCTGCTTGCTGAGCACCAGAGCACCCCATCCCATCCTGGGAAGGACCTGCTGAATCAACATCTCCTCAGTCCCTGAGGGGACCCAAAAAGCCAGCAGAGCCACTGAAACTGGAACAGCTGCAGGTGAACACGTGCTCAAGGTTTCAGAGCATCACAGCTTGTTGAGGAGCTCATTTTAATGTCCTTTACCCGCTTCTTTACCTTAAGAGCCTCCTCACTCCCTTAGTTTCTGTGTCTGGTACCAGCTGCATTTAAGGACAAAATGTGTGTAACCAGCCTCATTAAAGCAAACAGGTTTGCCAAAGCCTCAACATTCACCTTTTTGGATAGCATCATTTTATTAGTAAAAGAAGTGGAAGGAGTGCTCCCTGAATCCCAGACGAATTTCCCCCTGCTCAGTCCCCTCCTGCCTTCTCCCCTTCCTGCCCTGACCACTCCTGCAGCTGCTTTCATTTCCCTGCTGTTCCCCACAAAGGCCTCTGGCACCAGCCCTAATGAGTACGTGTAATTAACCTGTGACACATCCCAGCACCTGCCAGCAGCGTGGGGGACAGGGACAGTGTCCATCCTGCCCTGCTGCCACGAGATGCAGCTCTGGTGCAGCCAGGTGAGGACCAGCCCCAGCTGTTTGGGGCATCACCTCGGGTCGTGGGCAGTATCTGCTGTCATGCAGAACAAAGATTTTGCTGAAATAACACTGCCCTGGGGGAGGAAATGCCATTTTTCATGCCAGAAAAGCAATTCACCTTACATCAAAGGTGGAAGCTAAATTTTTTTTTTTTTAACTTAAGAGTGGGATATGATTCTGAAGCCTCTGTTGTGCCACAATTTGTTTTTCCTTACAGGCACTGCTCGATGGCCTCACCAGCATCCCCTTCCCACCCTGTTCCTGAGCTCCATCAGCGTCAAAGTTGAGCCAAAGTCTTTTTGCCCTGAGAGTCTGGAGCCAGCTCAAAGATGCCCAAGCCACATATGCAGAAGGAGATAACCTTATCACTGCACCCTGCACCCATCAGTAACTCCTGTGACTGTCAGCTCCCTGCAGACAGAGGAATCTCCTAGCAACCTTGCACTGGCTCTTTGGATGCAGCCTAATCCGGTTTCTGGTCATCCAGAACAAAACCTCATGAAGGCATCTGGCAACCAGAGTGACAGACAGGCTGTGGTGGAGTGCTGGTGTGTCTGGCACGACAATTATTTCAGCAAAATCCCTGCTTGGGGCTCATTTTGAGGTTTTTATGGTGAGCCTGAGTATAACATTCAGGTGAGGGCTCTGCAGCATCCTGCTGAGTGCTGGGTACCATCTGCCTGAGCTGAACACTCAAAGGAATGATCCTGGTACTGGTGAGGGTGCTCCTGCTCCTCGCTCTTTCATCCTTGTTTCCTGGTAAAAGGAGTGAGAGAATGTGCTGATGGTTGTGATGGCAGCAAAAAAAGAGGGAAGAGAGGAGGAGTGAGGAAAAGAGTGGCATTTCTCTAGCCTAGGGGCACAACATATCCAGCTCAAAAAATTTGAAAAATTTGGCAGTCTTCCACTGCCAGTAGATTTTTTTTCAAACTGCAGCAGTGGAAGTATTTTAGCCACATCTGCTCTCATGTCTGTAGGTGACTCAGTGATGCCCAGTAACATGCTTGGCACCGGGAGCTGCTTTAGTGGAAAGTTTGAGCACCGCTGTCTCATAATGCCAAGTTCTGACTTGGCAGGATGGGTTATGGAACCTGAATTCCAGCATTTACTGACTGGTGAGCATTTGGCTCTGGGATCTGAGTACTGGTCCTTACCCGTGCTTGCCATGCAGAATCCATACAGGCAAAGCAGTAAGTCTTTCTGAAATAAATTAAATGCTGATGCTCATTTAGAAAGGATTTATAGGAGGCAGTGTGCAGCTCCAGCTGGCAGTGCAGGAATGGAAAATGGAGCACGAGGCAGGGATGGGGGCAGGAGCGGGGGCTCAGGGTCACGCCGTACCCCACGTGGCAGCTGCTGTGGCTGGAGGGTGGCTCTGTGCCCACACCCTGTGGGGACACAGCTGTCCCATCCTGCAGGTCACCCTGCTCCTGTTAACAATGCCCAGCGTCACCCAGGTCCCTGGGAACTGCCTGGAGTGGAGTGTGGTCAGTGGCTTCGAGCACTCAGTCTGAGGATGTTAAAATTTAAGTATGAGCAATTTCATGTGGATGGATGAGAGCCCTTTACTGCTGTCACTGAGCTCAGTGACTCCCACCAGGGATGGCTCGTGCCACTGATTTTACTCCCAATCTGGAATCTCTCCAGAGGTGTCCAAATCCCAGGCTTGGAGCCAGCCCTCTGACCCAGCACCAGCAGAAGATCTGGATTTAAACCCAGACACAAAATTTGGGGGTACGGGGACTGAGGGGTTTCCTTTGGGCTCATTCCAAACTGAAACCTTCAACTAAGATTTCACCAGGGTGCTGGATGTCTGGAGAGCTTTGTGCCATGCCCCCGCCCCTGCTCTCTCATCCCTCCATCCAGCGGCTCCAGGTCCAACCGTGCAGGCACAGAAACCTCTGGCACCGGCTGATTCCCTGGAGCTCTGCAGGGGAGGGCTTTCCTCACACAGCGCTGTGCTCTGGGGCAGTTTATTCTCCTGGCATCTGGTTTTACCCTGCCCTGGCTGCTCACAGAGGGTTTCAGAGAACAAGGGGCTGGTTTCAGATCTTGCTATTACAACCTCACATTCAAGAATTACTACTACTATTATTTCCAAGGAAACAGGGACTCACGCTCGTATCTTTTATGTGATTTCTCACATCCGGAGGTTCTCACGTGACTTTGCTGCCTATTTTTAGCTCCTCAAACATCTCTGCCAGGATGAAAGCTTTAAAGAAAACCCACCCTTGAAAGGGATGAAACGGGCATTTGCTTTAAAGGTAAATTTGTGACTGTGACCCCCAAATCCCTACATTTCAGCAGCCTGGGGAGAGCAGGCAGGAGCATCAGGCTGCAGTTAACTGTTTCTGTATTTGCTGATACACCCTCCTTCTTCAAACAGCAAAGACTTGTTGTAAAACAGAGCTGTTTCTAGAACCAGATCCACCTACAAGTCACTTAAAAGCCTCCTACCTCAATTTTGCAGGTAAAATGTTAGTCTAGCAGGAATTGAGAGGAGGGATTTTCCCCTCCATCTGCTTCTTGGCTGGTTTGTGGGAGGAAAAAAGCCACCCTGGCTGTTTTCACTTGCAGCACCCACTTTGGGGTGGGATGGGTGGGGATGGGACCCCTCTGTCCTTGTGGACTCAGGGAGGCTGTGGGCACTCACCTGATCCTGCCCATTCCAGCACATGGGATACAAAACTTGGCATTTCCTTTGGATGCCTCACAGGAAGCATCCTATTTGAAAAAACCCAGCCATAAATAACACACAGTTGTATCCAGCTATTAGAGCGGGAGGAAAATTGTTCTCATTGTCACAAACTTTCATTTCCATTTTTGTCTCAATTTCAGCTTCATTAACACACGCTGACCTGCCTTATCAATTATAGCTATTTCTGGTGCGGGCATTTTGGTAATTGGCATCAAAATGTCAGGACAGCCAGTTGGAGCTCTCTGGGTACAGAAACCTCAGCAGTGCCTCTCGCTGATTACAAGCTTCAGTAATTAGTGATCAGCCGAGTCCCACCCTCGCTGCCACAGCTGCAAAACCCCTGTGGTGCCACATTGGGAGCAAAGCCCCAGCTCGGGTGCTCCCTCCTGGGACGTGATGGGTCACCGAGCACAGATCAGGGGGGCAATCAACCCCTCCCTGATACCCCAGAGCCACACAGAGCGGTGCACCCTGACAAGCTCCACTGAAGGTGGCAAATTTATCCTGGATGAGTCAGGGCTAAATTTGCTCTCCTTCCCAGAGCTTGCAGCGTGCAGCCCATGGCTTTGCTCTGGCTCTTCCTGTTCCTGTTCTTTCCTGGTTTTAGGGTCTGAGCCATGGAGCTGTCTGAGCTGTTGGGGTAATGGCAGAGCGTGTTCCTGGTGGTGGAGGGGGAGGCATGGAGGGGCTCAGCATTCCGAGAGACAGGCAGGTTGGGGGTGCTGGGCTGTAGGAGGATGAGCTGGGAGCTGGAACAGGCTGCTGCCAGACAAGTAATTGAGGCTGCTCCAGCAGTGGGAGGTGGAGATTTTATAGGGCCTCTTGGTGTTTGGTTTCCTTTTAAATGCTGGTCTCCAGGGCAGAGGCTCTGCTGCCTGCAGAAAGCACTATAGAATGAGAGGAGCAAGGTTTGGAGCCGCCTGTCTGCAGCACCTCGTTGGCAGGGCTGTGGTTAAGGGCTGTCATTAGATGTGGTCCCCGCAGGTCACTGCTGAGAGTTGCCTCTGCCAGGTTTTGTTTTCCTTTGGGAAGCTGGGATGAGGAGAGGCCTCTGCCTTCGTGTGAGGGGTTCACTGCTCCGTGTCCCTGCTCTAGGGCCAGTCTCTTGCAGGGAAGGGGCAGCTCCAAGCACTGCTGGGCGCTGCAGATGTATTTACCTTTCCATGCTGACATGACAAAGCTGTGGAGACCTGGTGACCCTGTGTCACACGCTGCCCTGCCAAAGGGACAGGGCTAATTGAGACGTGACAGCCTGTGAAAGCAAACTTCTCAGAGGTCAAGAAAGCAAAGCTGATGAACAGATGCAAAACCTGACACTTTGGGAAGCTCCTGGAAAAGCATCACAAGCAAGTGAAGGTGCATCCCAGCCATGGCTTCACTGGGCTGGGGTGCTTCTGTGTGAAGACAAGGGAATTTAGCAAATGCCTGGCAAAGCCTTGGAGTTTTTGTGGCCAGATGCTGTGGAGGCGTGGGATGGCTGGTTCCTGGGAGAAGCCTCTGAGGGCACAGAAGGGCTGCAGGGGCACTGCCTGAAGCATGCAGATAACACAGATCATCAGGCGATTTGGGAGGGAAAGATGAATGGGTGATGGGAGAGCAGTCCTGAACACCCAGAGAAACCGTGAACTCCTCGTGTCGGAGGTAAGTTAAAACAGAACGAGGAGAACTGCCTGGCTGAGGTGGATTAGGTGTGTGTGCCTATTTCTCCCTTCAGGAGCAAAAGCAGCACAAACAAAATCGAGCTAACAAAAAGCTGCCAGCATTTCGAAATGAGGCAAGGTTATAATTCCCAAAAGACCACCCGACCCCCAGGGTGCAGGGGGACCCTGTGCCAGCTGCCCTCTCCCATCAGCACCAGCAGTCAGCGAGCACAGCCGCTACCCAGCGTGTGCCGGTGACACGCCAGCAGCCTGTTATCAGGGTGACATCCCAAAGATAAATGACTCCCATTATTGCCTTCATTCCCGGGCAGTCCCCTGAGGCCCCTGCACAGCCCCGGCAGCGGTGACCGAGGTGCTCAGGGCCCTTCACAGCAAATCCTCCCGGCTCTGCCTGTTCGTGCAGGTGGGGCTCGCAAGGGCTCTTAACCTGACACAGCTCTGAGAATCTGAGCCATGCTTTGGGAGAGAGCTGAGGCTGCGGCACTGTGTTTTACCAAGAACAAGCCTGCTGCCGATATCCCCTGGATTGGGAGAGAACATCTGTGTCTGGCCCTTCTGGAGGTGTTTTTTGTGGCACCTCCCTCTGCTCAGGGTTTACAGCTGGGACAGAGGCAGTGGATGCCATGGCACGCTGTGGTGCTGGGCACTGCAGCCATCAGAAACATGCCTGCTGCTCTGTTTTAATCTTTTCCCCTGTTATTTGCCTCCATTCCCCACCTTGTCTTTCAGTTTGCAGTGCAAGGGAGGGCTGTGCCCCACAAGCACCTTTCTCACCCGCTGGGGTAAGAGAGCAGGTAAAACTGGCCCTTCTGCAAGCCACAGCAAAAGGCACGGCAGAGCTTGGGCTTTGTACCATCAGCTTGGGTGGAAAATGGCTTTGGGGTTAAATCATTCTCACAGTGATCGGGTTTCACAAATATCTGGTTGTGCCTGGAACTAATACGAATTAATTTGTGCAAAGAAATCCTCCATGGAGGTAGGTGCTGCCTTGGCTTTCTAGAAATAGAAATGCTTCCTGCACAAACATGGGTGCAGAGATCCTGACTTTCTGATCGCTCCTCAGCCTCAAGAGACCCCACAGGAGGTTGTACGTGAGCAGGACAGGCTCAGAACCAGCACCCAATTCAGCTGCCAGCTGGGGGTACAGGCTTGGCTCTCCACCCCAGAGGTTGGCCCCACATCTGGGGGATGCTGAGAGTTCAGAGATGCGATCTGAGTAGTTTAATTCTATTACTCACGAGCTCTGAATAGCTGCTTTAGACACCCTTGACCTTCTGCTGCAGAACAGATCAAAGCAAATCTCTCTGTAGTGATATACTTTATCTGATTCAAAGGGGAAGCATCCAATGAAGCGCTTGTTTTGAAAACATTATTTTACGTTGTGCCCCATTAAATTGTTGACATGTTGCCCTCTGGCTATTTGGCATTAGTTATACTCAAATGCTATCTCCAGCCTTAATCTAATTTTGCCTTTCCTCATCTTTATTCCTTGATCTTCATATTACACTGCTTAACAAATCTGTTCAAGGACGAAATTGTTTCAAGACGGAGTTTGATAAGCGGGGGAAAGGGCTGCAGAGCCGGGCAGGAATTGTGGCTTGGGTCCCAGGCACTGGAATTCAGAGCAGCCAGAAGGGGCCTGGTTTATCTAAACTTTGCTCCTTCCCTCCATGGGTTCAGATTTCTGCTGGTCACAAGCTGTGCCAGGAGGCGTTTGTGGTTTGTGCCATTGATGGATATTTGACTTTGGGGTGGTTTTCATGCCCCTCCCTTTGAGGAGCTGCAGGAGGCACCAAGCCCTGTGGGTGCTGTGGGACAGGCTCTGTGCCCTGTCCCCATGGGTGGCACTGATCCACGGAGGGTCAGCTGGTTTGCTCTTCTTCACAGCTTGGGCTACAGCTCTTCATGCTGGATCACCTACACATTTCAGCAAATCCCCTGATGGTTCAGGGGTGTTGGTGGTGCTCTGCACCCCTCCTGAGCCCTGCCAGTCCTGTGCTTTGGTGATATTTTGCTGGGCTGCTGCTGAAGAAGTCATTTCTTCAGCACGGCTGGACCCCAATTTCCATCTTTTTTGGTGTAAATCCACTAAGAAATCAGCAGGGAGAAAGAGTTTCCAGTGCCTTCCAGCCACTGAACCACCAGTCTGGAGGGAGAACCCTTTGCTACCACCCCTCCGAGCTGTTCCGTGCCTTGGAGGTTTTATGTTGGGTAATGAGTCATATTTATTCTGTGCTCCTTTGTGATAAGCCACAGGATTTGGTGGGGAATTTGGGAAAAGTGAGCCCTGCTGTGCTGGAAGTATGCTGGATGCTCTCACTCCTTGCCTTGCAAGTCTAGATTGGAACCAGGTGAAAAAACGTGCTCACAAAGCAGCCAGTGGAAAAAAATAGCTTGATTTTAAAAGTGTTTCATTTTGAAAAGGGGAAGAAAACCTAAACAATCAGTGCTGTTAAAATTTTCCATCACTATCCTTTTCACGCAAGAGGACTTTTTCCCGTGCTCCGAAGCTCCAGCTCCAGCAGCAGCATGTGGCTCCTGGGAACCAGCTTTCATTAGAGGAGCATGGAAAACTCCACAGAAGTGGATCAGGGGTTTGCAAAATGGAAACAAGAGTTTCCATGAAAGCCTTCTCCACACCTTTGTAGTCTCTCCTGAGGGGGGGGTTATAGTGGATCCTCTTTGTGCTGGCCAAGTCATCATCCCCAAAGAGCTATAACCGCGGGCATCTGCACATGGAGTTCTCCAAATGACAACCTGACAACCCTGTCAGACCCCTCGAGAGCTTCAGACAGGGATCCTAGCAATTTTCCTAGGAGTAAAATATATATTTATACTTTCTGTTTCTAGTAAATTGTCATGGGAATAAAAAAATAATAGCCCCTCACAAGATAAGAAGACCCAAGGTTTTGAAAAATCCTTGGGCAATACAAAGAGCTGAATGAAACCCCAACAAACTGGACATGTTTAGCACCAGCTCATCTCTTTCTGACATCCAAGCAGTTGGAAATATAGATATAATTAAAAGGACTTGCAAAGCCAGCATAACACTAGGAAGACTATTTTACATTATTATTATAATGAACTTTAGTATTTACACTATTGCAGCAGGAATCCAAATAAATGTTCGTGGTTTATCTCTTTTCTGCCTCCAGTACATTGACTTTGGTTAAACAGCCATATTTATCAGTGCAATGCTGGCTATAAAAGTGAAAGAAACAAACTATAAAATGTCCAGTGAAGCTGTGTATTTCTTTAGGTGGGTGGGTACATGGACAGTTTGTAATTCTGGGGGTGGTAGCCACCTTTATTGCACATGAACAATGTCTTCTACAGTGATGGTCCAGATTTACAAAGGTTTTTAAGACTCAGAAGCAACAGATATGTGTTTATCAGGACCATAAAATGGTTGGGGCTGGAAGGAACCTTAAAGATCATCTGGTTCCAAGCCCCTGCCATGGTCAGGGACATTGTTCACTTCACCACAGCTGCTTGGGAAACCCTGTCCTCCCTGTCTGGAGAGCACAAACATGGGGAGGTACATCTGGGTGCCTGCTGGGTGACCCTGCCTTCCTAATGGGAATGAATAACATGAGGCTAACTTTTTTAAAGGTTGAATCCTTCACCTGATGTAAAGGGGAAAACGGTGCTGCAGAGACAAGAATGAAGACCAGCTCCAAAACTAACAAATGAGCAAAAAGGGCCCAGAAGAAGGAGTAAGGAGCCAGATCCCAAAAGGACACAACGGTTTAGATGGTCTCCAGCTCCACAGGTTTCTCTATGCAGGAAAGAGCCAGAAAATGAAAGGTGAGGATCATTCTTCACTCCTTATACTCTGCCTAATTCTGTAGTGATCCATGGTGAATGATCCATTGCTCTGCTCTTGAAGTGCTGGTTCTGGTCAGGGTTGAACATCGTTTCCTCTCATCCAGGAATTTCTCTTGAGCTGTGGGCCTGGTGGGTCCCTGTTATGGGCTTTGTAGGAGCCTGTCTCCACACCAGGAGCGGAGTCCAGACTCTCACAGGGCTGTGCAAGCAGACAAATACATGGGGGTTTTTTGGAAAGGAAAAAAAAAGTAAAAAAATAATTGTGGTAGAGTGCCTGGTTGAGTTACATTAAATCTTAGGAAGCAAGAGCAGAGGGCAGCTCCTTACATCTGGGTTAAAACTAATTGATCGCTTTCCCCCAGCACACAGACCTGTCTTTATACCGAGCCTGTAAAGAAAAGTTCCCTGAAAGTCACCGGAGACAAATAATCCTTCAGGAGTCAGTGCTGACACGGAATTACATTTTCAGTCATTTTTCAGTTGTATGCGTCTCCATCCTGTCACATTAGTTTGCTAACACTTCCAATGCAACAATGAGACAAACAGAGCATTGTGCTGGTCCAAGCCAAACATTCATCTCTGCTTGGCACCGGTTCAACAGGCCTGTCAAAACTCCTGGCGAGCTGGCCAAAGCTCATTAAGTGGTTGGATGCATATTTAGCATGGAAAAGAGCTTTACCCAGGGCTCTGAGTAATGTGCGGACTGAGCGGGCAGGAGAGAGGAGGGATGGTAGGAAGGAGAGAGCTGGATGTATTCCTTGTGGATTGTACCTAAGCTGGAATAAAAGAATAATATAAGTATCTATTGAGGGAACATATTTCAAGGCAGAAGAGAAGTGAATTGCAAAATCCCTGGGCCCAACGCCAACGTGAAATGTGTCTCAGAAGAGACATCGATGTTACTGCTCCTCGATGTGCACAAGGTTACGAGGATGGTTTCCTTGGAACGGGAGCAGATCTGCTGGCCTGAGCTTTCCTTCCCAGCCTGAGCTTGGTGGGGTTGGAGAGGTCTGACCAGAGGCTTCCCTTGCACGTTGACTTCACCAAAGTGCACAAAAGAATCTGATTTTTGGGAATCCAGCACGAGCCAGTGTAAAGCATCCTGAGGTGCTGGCAGGAGCCTGGCTCAGCCCCTGGCATTCTGACACAGCTGTTAACAGCTGGTGAACCATTTCCTCAGGAGGAGATGAATTAAGAGATTGATTTAATTGCAGAGCCTGAATGTTTGTATTGCCTTCTGGTGTTGAGCTGATGTCAAGGAAAGACTGATCAGGGTACAAGTGGCACTTCCCAACTTGTCTATATTCCTGTGCCCTTGCTTTCTGGACTGCTCAGTTTCAGCACATCTCTGCAGCAGACTTTTCCACCTGCAGGAATGCTGCTGATTTTCCCAGGCAACTTGTCAAATATTAAAGAAAATTACCTCTAAACATGTCTACACAAGATAGAAAAAATCCTCTCCTAAATTCACATCTAAAACTCCCAGCACTGTTCCATTAAGTACTCACTCTTGGACATGGAATAATGAATGACAAAAAAACCTACCCGTTGCAGGGGGAAAAAAAGAGAGAGAAAAACTTACCATTTAAGAAATAAATTTTTCTGTCTGCACTGAGATGATTCAATGTAAAGGCAAATAATTAAGATGCTGGGATTGAGAAATCCTTTATTACAGACGAAGAAAGAAGCCATTCATGGAGTAATTAACAGAATGCTTCAAGCAAATGTTAACAATTAACCGATTGAGCACTTAAAGGTGTGGTTCATTTTAAAGCTAGCACCTCTGATTGCTTACTTGCTTGCTTACTTACATACTTGCAAACAATTGCTCTGTTCATTCAGCTTGTCTTCTTCCCCCACCTTTTTTTTCTCTAACTATAAGTTCTTGCAGGGCCTTAGAAGGGGTCCTAGTTTACAGTGATGCCCATCCTGATCTGTGTAAGAAATTCAGGATCATCCAGGACTGTGGTCTCTGTGCCAGGATCGGTCCTTGCCAAGGTGAGCATCTCCTGAGATCTCTCTGGAAGGTGCTGAGAGGTTATAGCTGCTGGATTTTGTTGTAGCTGTCAATCAACTATGAATTGTTGAGCTTCAGTGTCTCTGATTTTAAAATGGAAGTTAATTATGCTTAAAAGTGTACAGAACTACCAGAACTGATTTAAAGGCTGTGAAAGGGGAAGGAGTTCAATCTTCTTTATCTAAGTAAAGAGCTTAATGAACATATCTGGGAGCAAGGTAATTTCCTGGATAACTGTGATGACTTCTGGTGGATGGGGAGGTGAAACTGGGTCTGGCTGTAAGAGAAGATGAGGAGGTTATGTTACCCTGGGTGTTACCAACCTTCCCTGTGCCTGATTCACCCAGGGACAGGGTGGGTAGTCTGAGCTCATTGCTTCAAGTCTGGCTGGGAATGGCTTTGTGCCTGCAGCTGAGCATGGTCAGGTGAAGATAGAAATTTTTTTCTCCTCATGGAATCACACCAGAATGGAGAGTGGCAGAGATGTCCTGAAGTTTGATTAGTTCAACTGCTCCTCGAGGCAGAACTTTGTTATAAATAAAAGTGGGGA
>VZRV01004144.1:283462-297655 GCA_013398115.1 Falcunculus frontatus | reverse complement strand
CTGCCCCGGGCACGGCTGGGTCCTGCCCCAGGCACGGCTGGGTCCTGCCCCGGGAAGTGGCTCCTTGCAGGGGCTGTGGCTGGTGACAGGCGGAGGGAACTGGGAATCTTTCATCTCCCAGCAACCAGCCCTTCCCTGGGAGCACCGAGCCTCCTCCTCTCCCTCCCCTGGGAGCATCCTGCCTCCTCCTCCCCTGGGAGCATCCTGCCTTCCCCTCCGCAGCTCTCCCGACCCTCACACAGCCAGCACTGCCCTCACCCTCGAGCAGCACCTGCCCGAAGATGCCACAGGGGCCTCCTTCCCGGAGCAAAAGTGCCCAAAAAACCCCTGAAGTTTTTTAGCAGGGTATTTTGGGTCCTTTTTAAAATTATTTTTCCTGTAGTATTCCATGATATTTTTAATACCCTTTTTTTTAATTTTCTTAAAACTGCTTGGGTTTCAGCTAAACCCCAAAATACTTGTTCTTCACAGCCTTGTCTTAGTAAAAAAAAAAAAAAAAAAAAGGAAAAAAAAAGAGGAGGATGAAACCTTATTTTGGATGAATGTTTTGGGTGAACCCAAAAAAGGATTTTTTTTTTTTTTTTTTTTTTAGACAGCAATTTGTAGAGTATGGGTTGAAAGAGGAGGAAGGCTCCAGCTCCTATTTCAAACTACTCTACTACCCCCAGCGTCAGCTCCTGGGCTGCTGGAGAGCGTGGGAAAGTGGGAAACCATCCCTGCAGGAGATGTGAGGACATGGGCCGGGGGCAGGATGTGACTGCAGCCTCAGCCACGGGGGAGGTGCTGGGAAGGAGACCCTGGCAGAGGAGCCCAATGCCCACCTTGCTCCAGGAGGGACCAGAGCTCCAGTGTGGGGGGAACTGCTCTGGGTTGTGCCAGCTCTGTCCCCACAGCTCCATCCTGAGCTTGTGCCTGGAGCTGGGCAGGATCTGGAGATGGGCAGGTCCTGGAGCTCTGCAAGTTCTGGATCTGGGCAGGCTCTGGGTGGAGCTGGGTGGGTGCTGGATGGAACTGGGCAGGTTCTGGAGTTGGGCAGGCTCTGGATGGAGTTGGGCAGGCTCTGGAGCTCTGCAGGCTCTGGAGCTGGGCAGATTCTGGAGATGGGCAGACTCTGGAGCTCGGCAGGTTCTGGGTGGAGCTGGGCAGGCTCTGGATGGAGCTCTGAAGGATCTGGATGGAGCTGGGCAGGCTCTGGAGCTGGGCAGGATCTGGAGCCACTCTCCACCACCCTCCTGGAGCCCACCCCGGCCCGGAGCTCCCCTCCCCACTAGACCTCCCCCCCCCAGTGCCTTGATGATGGGGTAGCCATTCAAATCATTTTAATGAGCTCCGTGGCTGCTGTGAGGCACCAGTAACTATGGCAACTTCATTGAGAGGTGCCTGCGGTGGCTGCCAGGATTTGTGTTTCGGGAGCTGATTGGAGCAGACCGGCAAAGGTGGGAGTCCTGTGGGAATTTGGGCTGCTTGGCACCAGGGGGTTCATTTAAAGTGGAGGCAGGGGGGACTCTGGGGGGCAGAGGTCCGAGGCAGACACGTCCCCTTTGCTCCAGGGACACCCTGCCCACAGTGCCAGGACACCCAGGGTCCCCACACCTGGCACAGCCTCCCACTGCTGTCCCAGGGTCACCCTGGGCAAACTGGGCTTGAACCCCAGCAAAGAGCTCGGTCCTTCTGGCACCCAGGGAAGGAGAGTGGTCACTCCAGGCTGGTGGTGGAGCTTTGCCAGGCTGGGAGCAGCATCCAGCCCACGCTCCTGTGCTGCTCAGCCTTTGCCACCCCGGCCCTGCTGCTCTTCTCACAGCTGGGGCACTCGCAAGGCACTCCCAGAAATTACAGGGTTTGTGTCGGCTTTGTGCTGACCCCAGGGAGAGCCGGAGCAGGAGGATTTCCCCAGTGAATCACTGCCATCCCACTCCGGGCTGGATTACACAGGGCAGAAATAATTCTTGTATTTCAGTGCCACTGGCCACCCTAAAAGCTCTGTCCAGCTGCCACAAACCTCTGCAGCCCCATCATTTACACAAGTGAAATAAACAGGGCGTGGGCATGGGTGGCATCGCTGCCCAGCAGGTCAGATTGGGGGTGTCAGCCCCCCGACATGGTTTTGCCTGGATCCAGTTGAAATCCTCCTGGAATCCTCCCCAGTGCAGCTTTGGGGAGTCTTGGATCCCACAGCTGGAGCCCCTCTGGAGCCAGGCTGGGAGAGCTGGGGGTGCTCACCTGGAGAGGAGAAGGCTCCAGGGAGAGCTCTGAGCCCCTTGCAGGGCCTCAAGGGGCTCCAGGAGAGCTGGAGAGGGACTGGGGACAAGGCACGGAGGGACAGGACACAGGGAATGGCTTCCCAGTGCCAGAGGGCAGGGCTGGATGGGATCTTGGGAAGGAATTGTTCCCTGGGAGGGTGGGGAGGGGCTGGGATGGAATTCCCAGAGCAGCTGTGGCTGCCCCTGGATCCCTGGCAGTGCCCAAGGCCAGGCTGGACATTGGGGCTTGGAGCAGCCTGGGACAGTGGGAGGTGTCCCTGCCATGGAGGGGTGGGATGGGATGAACTTTAAGGGCCTTCCAACCCAAACCAGCCTGGGACTCCATAATTCTCTAAAAATCAGAGCTTTCCTATAAACTCCACTTTTACTCCCCCATCATATTCCCACTGGGAATCAAGGTGGTGAAGTTATTCCAGACTCATTTGTGCATCTTGGAGCAAGGTCTGGTCCCAGCTGAATCCCTCTAGGAGGTGAGGGATTTTTTTTAAGGCACCTCCTAGATTGCAGCAGCAATAAATCCATATTTAAAGGCAGGGTAGCTGACTCCTGTTTTTAGGGGAATTGGGAATGAACAGAGAGCACAGGCTGGGTGGGAAGGTGGGAATTCCAAGGGTCACAGGTTGCAGCAGAGAAACCCCCCCTGGGGCCACCCCACCTTGAAATTTACTCAGCTTCAGAGTTGTAGAAGTAAGCAAAAAGAGAAATGTTCTCAACTTACCTCTGAATTTGAAAAAGAAAAGTTTCCCACTCAGGCTGGTGCTGTTCCTGGTTTTGTCTCCTTGCCCAGTGTAATTAATCCAGCAGGATCACAGTTACTGGGAATGCAGCACAGCAGACACACAGAGACAAGAAGTCATAGTAATTTTTGGATGAATTGTGGTTTTTTCCACTGAAAAATGCTGATTTTTCCAAAACTGACACTCCTTTTAAGAGGAGGTTGGTTTTGATTAATTTATTGAGTCAGAAAAAAATTTGGAATGGGCTCTGAATTTTTCAAAATGAAGTGTTTTGACATTCTCAAAGGAGAAAAAAACCAATCTATTTTCCAGTTCAGATGACCTCTTGTTTTGAAATTTAAGGTAATTATAATTAAACATTTCAGAGAGATGAATACTTTGAAATCAGCCTTGGGAGGGAGGCTCAGCTCCTGAATGTCTGGAAGATGCTGATTTTCCAGGACAGGCTGTGGTGGAATCCTTTGAGCAGGTTGAGGCATCAGCAATTCTCCTCACCTCGGCTCAGGGTGTCACACGGGGACGCAGCTGGAGCCACCACTCAGCCAGCGGTGCCGGAGCTTTTCCTCCTCCCAGTTTCCAGCAGATGGACCAGAGGGGTTGTACCAGGGTGAGTGCAGCTCACAGTGATGGGCAAGCAGCTCCGATGGCACATTTGGGACACAGAAATCCCCAAAAATGGCTTTTCAGGGATCCCGCTGTGCCCATCCTGAGCAGAGCCTGCTCGGCAGAAGGGAGGAGACCCCTCTCCATCACAATGTGCAGCTGCAGCCCAAGAGCCAGAGGGGGTTCGTAGCCCAGGGATCTGGGGAGGTGAAGCTTCAACACAGGAGATCACACCAAAAAATTATTTCAAGCACAAAATCCCAAAATATCATCTTAGAATCCCAGAAGCTTTGGGTGGGAAGGGGCCTCAAAGCCCAACTTGTTCCTGCCGTGGGCACGGACACCTCCCACCATCCCAGGTTGCTCCAAGCCCCATCTGGCCTGGCCTTGGACACTTGCAGGGATCCAGGGGCAGCCACACCCCAGTACTGGGCACCAAGGTGTCCCTGGACCTGTCAGGTGCGAGATGTCCCTGTGCTGCTGCTCTCCAGACCCCACTAGGAGGGGCTGGGGCACACTGGGACAAGCACAGCCCCACTCACTCCTGTCCCAGGACAGTGGGGAGGATCTGAATGCAAAGGTGTGGGAAGTGTCTGGATCTGAGAGCTTCACCTGAGAACTCCAGCTGCTCTCTTTGGAGCTGCACAGATCCAGATCTCTCTCCTCAGTGCCCAGCTCCAGCTGATGGCCAGGAGCCAGGAACCCTCCCAGGGTTGGGAAGGTCACTGTGCAGTAGCTCTGTGCACAGCCTGGACCGGTTGTGTTCATGCCTTGGGTTTTAGCTTTTATATTTTTCAAATCCTGTATTGCTTAGTGTGAAACTCTGAAGTGTCTTGCAGCCTGCTGCTGCTGCTCTCTCATGCTCCGACAGACATAACAAAGCCTCTCTGGGTTTGCTCTCCAAGGACACCCAGACTGTCCTGGGCCCAAAATGTGTAAACCAACATCTTGAGAAGGGGGGCTGAGCTTAGAGAAATGACATGATTAGCTAAAGTTTTAATTGGCAAATTGATGCTGATATGCAAATGAACCCAACCTATAAAAGTGTGAAGAACTCGTGACTCGTTGTCCATCTTGGGGTCCATTTTGGCAGCAGCCTCTGGGCTCCCCAGGGTGTACCTTTGAAGGCCTTTCAAATAAATATCACCTTTATTCCCTCATTCCTCTTTTGTCTCTCTTTCCAGGTAGCCGCTTCAGGCATCAGTGTCAGCAGAGGATGCTCCACGCTCTCCTCCTGGCCTGGAGCAGCAGCATTTGTGGCAGCTGCCAACTTCCCCCGCTCCCTTCCAGCCCTCAGAGCACACGCAGCCCCTGGGCTCTGCACTCTCCAGCCACAGAGCTCTCCTCCAAACTGCATTTGTGCTCGCTGGAAGGGATTCTATTTTCCTGGAAGGATTTGACCCTCTGGCTGCAGTGGCAGCCCTCCCTCTCTGAACTGGGGGCTTGGCACGGGGACAGCCTGAGCTGGGAATGATCCTTGGAAGCAGCTGTGGAGGCTCCTGGCTTGAAGCAGGGTCAGATGGGCAGAGCAGCACTCCAGGGCACAGGAGGAGGTGTTTCACCCCAAAAGGAACCACACAGGGCACAGGAGGAGATGTTTCACCCCCAAACAAACCACACAGGCACAGGAGGAGGTGTTTCACCCCCAAACAAACCACACAGGCACAGGAGAAGATGCTTCACCCCCAAACAAACCACACAGGCACAGGAGGAGATGTTTCACCCCCAAAAGGAACCACACAGGCACAGGAGGAGATGCTTCACCCCCAAAAGGAACCACACAGGGCACAGGAGGAGGTATGGTGCAGATATTCTGCCTCTCCAGCTCAGGACAAACCCCAGCCAGGAAGGAAAATGTGACACCAGATCACATCTGGATTTCTGCAGCATCGGAGCCGTGGGACCAGCCAAGGGTCAGGAGTTTGGAAGCTTTTTCAAGTCTGGGAAGGTTTCGTTTGCCTGGAAGTGGGTGGGTGCTGAGCTGGGAGAGTCACTGCTTGGCTGAAGAGCTGTAACCAGCACCTTCTCAGTCCTGTCCCTCTCCAGCCCCACTGAAATCCTGGGAATGCTGCAGCACTTCAGACAGCAAAACCATCCCATTCACTGCAGGGCCCCGGGGCAGGGGAGAACTCCCTCTTCTCCTGGTTTTATGGGTGAGGGTCCCTAGGGAGCTCTAAGGGAGGAGTTCCTGTCTTGGGGTGATTTTATGGTGATCCTTTATTCCCTAATTGTCTGCTTTAAGCCCAGAAACAGCTGCTGTGGCTTTGGGATGGATGTGGGGGTGGAGCAGGAGTGTTTGGCTCCAGCGCGGTTTGGTTCAAACCCTCTCTCTCCGCATGCTCCGGGCAGCGCGGACCAGAATGTCACATTGCTCCTTCTGTTGGATTAGTTTTTGCTAGCTTGAAGCAAGAAGTTATTATTTTCCCTTCCCCTAGCCTGGAGGCTGTACCGGGAATCTTCTCCGTGGCTTTTTTTTAAATTATTTTTTTTCCTGGAACTGTTTCGGCTTTGGGGTATTTTTTGCGATCCACTGGGGAGCCAGCAAGGGCCACCCCAAACCTGAGACCTCAGAGAAGCTGAAGCAACCTGAGAAAGGACATTAGAACCCACCAGCTTCACCTGCTGTGCGGAGGAGACCAACACCAGGAAGGTTCCCATCTATCCCGCCCGAGCGAGCGGCTGCTCCTGTTCCTCCCCTTCCCTGAGACAAGGGGGCCACCTCCCACCCACGCGGCCTTAAAAGGTTTTGAAATTTCAATATCTAGTATTTATTCAATCCTTTTCTGTGCCTTGTGGGCACCCTTTGGGTTTTTTCTTTGTTAATAAATAGTTGGGGGGTTTTTTTCACTTTCACCCACTGGGATTCATTTCTCTCATTGACAAACGGGATTATCAAAGCCCTTCTCTTTAGAGGAAACGCTCATTCCAGGGCATTTTCTCCTCAAATTTGTCTCTAAACCTAGGCAGCTCCCGAGGGTGCTGGCAGCACTCACACAGCTGTGAGGGGCACAGCTGGAAACCACACAGATGTTGCTACTCTTAGTCTCAGGATTAGGTCTAATTTGCTCAGAGCAGTGGAGTTACCCCTACCCCCAAAACCTGTTGCTGTGTCACTTCTGTTGCTGCCTGGAAAATAGAATAGATCTTCCCAACAATGTTAGAGGGAATATAAAAGCAAACCCGTACTTGGAAGCTTTCAGGTACACAACATGGCGAAAATCACATGTTGTACAGTAATTCTACAATTTTTATGAGGTTAGTTAATTAGTGTATCTATCATTTATGGTCCAATTAAAAGGTTAGTTGGTTAGGTAATAATTTTTGGGGTCCTGCCCCACTGGAAGCAGTCCAGAGGCTTCTTTTGTCTCTCTTTTGTTATGTCTGATCCAGATTCTGGTTGGAAAACAGAACATCCTTGTAGCTGGTTCTCTTCTTGGAATAAGACTAAACAACATTTTAGGAATGTGTTTATAAGGTCAGTTTGTTGTTCCTAAATGTAGGGAAGAAAGGAAAAGTGCTAGAAGCTACGGCCTTGCATCAGCAATCTACAGAGCTACAAATGTATGAAAAATATCAAAAGCTAAAGATCTTTGGCATCACTGTAATTCCCTGACTTCTGGCTATTCCTCTGTATTTATAGGAGCAGAACAAATCCATGGATGGTCCAAGCTGCTGGCACCTGCCTGAATTCCTTCTCCCAACCCTGTCCCCTGGAGGGACACGGAGCACGGCGCAGAGGCTGCATCCCTGCAGGGGCCCTGCCCTTCAGGAGGAGCCTGAGTTGGACCTGACCACTGCAGAGTGCCAGGAATGAAGAGGAAATGAAAGGAAGATGTGTCTCCCTGTCTCCCAGACTGGCCAAAAGAAAACTGGGGCATGAGAAGCTGTGAAAGACAGAGTTTGTGGCCATTCATTCTGCCCACGTGTCCTGGTCAGGAAATGTGTGATGAACCATAAAGCTAAAACCCTACAAAGTGCAGGAAGTTCAGAGCTGAGCCTTTCCCAGATGGGTGAGACAGACCCAGCAAATCTTATCTGCCACAACTTCCCCAGAGACCCAGCCCTGACACCCCCACAGGCAATAAAAAGCTGCCTGGTGATGCCTGAAGTGACCACCTAGAAACAGAGACTAAAGAGGAATAAGGGAATAAAGGTGATATTTATTTGAATGGCCTTCAAAGGTACACCCTGGGGAGCCCAGAGGCTACTGCCAAAATGGACCCCAAGATGGACAAGTCACGAGTTCTTCTTTTATAAGTTTGGTTTATTTGCACATCAGGGTTAATTCTCCAATGAAAGCTTCAGTCAATGATGCAATTTCCCCAAGCTTTCCCCCCTTTGGTTTATACTTTTTGGGCCTAGGATGGTCTGGGTGTCCTTGAAGAGCAAGCCTGGAGAGGCTTTGTTATGTCTAACCAGCATGAGAGAACAGAAGTTAACAGGCTACAAGACACTTCAGAGTTACACACTAAGCAGTACAGGATTTGAAAAATATAAAAGTTAAAACCTAAGGCATCTGGTACCAAGAAATCAGAAATTCTCAGTGTCCTTGGGACATCTCAGCCACCAAAACCCTGAGACAGCAGCAACCCCAACTTGTGCAGAGGTTGAGGTACCCCAGAGCAGAGTGAGGCTTTCAGCAGCAGCACAGCTCTTAAAGGAGGGGAGAAAACTCATATTCAATCAATTTATATGTTTTGAAGAGAGAGAACCAGTCTCAGATGGAGCTCTGACCCCTCAAAGAGCAGAGGGACAGAAGAGGGATTGCAGCAGTCCCTGTGGTTCCCAAAGCCATCCTTTCAAGGCAGAAGGGTTCCAAACTGACAGACAGAAGGTTTAGGTGGGATATCAGGAAAAAAATCTTGACTGGGAAAGAATCTTCCCTCTCACCTGGGCAAAGCTGGGGCATGGTGCAGTTGTCCCTTGCTTGGTACCCCAGTCTGTCCTTGCCCATGGCAACACCCATCTGCCCAGCCTGTGTTGGCTGCACCAATTTGTACCAATAAAGCCAAATCCTCAGTTCTGCACACCAAATCTCTGAGCAGCTCCTGCCATGAATTCACAGGCATTTCTCTAAATGACAGAGATTTAATTCTTGCTGTTCTGAGCCCGTCTTGGGGTTGGCACGAGACTGGGAGGAGTTTGTACCACCCTGCATCTCTCCTGTGATGGGAAAAATCTGCTTTAAGGAATCCCTTAATCATCCCAAACCCTCCCTGTGCAGCCGGGCACAGCCCTGGGCGTGCAGCCCAACCCAGCCATGTGCTGAGCCCGGACAAAGCTGATTGTCCCTGATGTGCTGCCAGGGAGGGGCAAGAGGAGGATCTGGAGCTGCTGGAGAGAGTCCAGAGGAGGCCCCGGAACTGCTCCAGGGCTGGAGCCCCTCTGGAGCCAGGCTGGGAGAGCTGGGGGTGCTCAGCTGGAGAGGAGAAGGCTCCAGGGAGAGCTCCGAGCCCCTTGCAGGGCCTCAAGGGGCTCCAGGAGAGCTGGAGAGGGACTGGGGACAAGGCACGGAGGGACAGGACCCAGGGAATGGCTTCCCAGTGCCAGAGGGCAGGGCTGGATGGGATCTTGGGAAGGAATTGTTCCCTGGGAGGGTGGGGAGGGGCTGGGATGGAATTCCCAGAGCAGCTGTGGCTGCCCCTGGATCCCTGGCAGTGCCCAAGGCCAGGCTGGACACTGGGGCTTGGAGCAGCCTGGGACAGTGGGAGGTGTCCCTGCCATGGCAGGGGTGGCACTGGGTGGGATTTGAGGTCCCTTCCAACCCAAACCATTCCAACAGCTGTAGGACACCCAGACGTGACAGCTGGATGCTGCCATGACCCTCCTGTACCCTCGAAGTTCAGAGGCTAGAGGGGACCCCGGCAGCCTCCTGGCAGCTCTGTGGGGTCTCTGTGCAGGGAGCTGGGCTCATGTGGGGCTGCTCCCTCTGCCTTCCCTGCAGCAGCTCCAGGCAGGGATCCCTGCGGGTCCTGGGAGCAGCCAGCGGGAGCAGGAGGGCTGTAATTACAGAGATAACTCACACCGTGTCACCCAACAATGAGACATGAAAATGCTACATAAACCCGTCTATCTGCTGCTCTCGATTTATCTTTCTGCCTCTCTATTTATTTTTTCCTCCATCCTCTCGCCCGGGACCGAGCAGGAGCTGGAAATGCCAGCTGCTGGAAATGCAATTTGTTTTGATTCAACAGCATCTCCCAAAATATCTCTGTGACCTCCCAAATTTATTTTTTTTTTGCCATGAATTATGACAGTGATGATTTTTACTTATATTAACAAACTGCACTAACTCAACAGGGCCAGCAAATATATATATATGCACATATAAAACCCCCACCAAATATACATATATTACTTCTTTTTTTTTTAATTAAGGAGGCCTTAAAGCAGTATCAGACAGGATGGGTTTTCTATCTTCTCCTTTTAGAAAAGACATCAGCGCCAAATTTCTACCCTAATTATAACAATGCTTCTGCTAATGAAAGAATTCATTTGCCTTCCCTAATCAGCTGGCTGCCGTCTGGAATTGCAGCTGATCACCGCGGAGGAGGGGCCGCCGGGAAGCTTTGGAGGAGGCGACTCGCAGTTTCCAAGGTACCCCCGAAATTAGGGAGCCACATCCGCAGGAGGTGTGAATCGGTGCTGCTGCCGAGCCGTGCTGCTCTCTGCTCCTCGGGGAATCCGGCTCCGGAGTCCTGGAGACTTCCCTGGCTCTGGAGTCCTGGAGAATTCCCTGGCTCTGCTCCCAGGAGGGGGAACCGTGAGCCGCAGCCAGGGGTGCAGAAGGGAGAACGCTGCTGATGGGAAGAGATGGCAAAGGGCATTAGGCTGCTCCTGTTTATTTTTTTTTCAGGGGGAAAATAAAAAAAAAATCGAGATGTTGAGCCTAAAATGTGCTTTTCCCAGCTCCGGGAAGGTCATAGGCAGTGGAAATGCAGGCATTGGGAAGCCCAGGGAATTTGGGGGATTTCTGCTCCCTGTGCAGGGCTGCACAAGCCCCACTCTGGCTCGGGGATGGGCTTTGGGGTGTTTCTGCTCCTCGATGGGCTTTGAGGGATTGATGCTCTTCTATGGGCTTTGGGGTGTTTCTGTCCCTCCATGGGCTTTGAGGGATCTGTGTTTGCAGCACCTGCCCCACACTGGCTCCTCGATGAGTTTTGGGGTGTTTCTTTGTGCTCCTTGATGAGTTTTGGGGTGTTTCTTTGTGCTCCTCGATGGGCTCTGGGGTTTTTGAGCTCCTCGGGGGGCTCTGGGGTATTTTTTTGTGCCCCTTGGGGGGCTCTGGGACACCTCAAATTGAGAGTTGAGTCTCTCGCTCTCACTCTGGTTTTGGACAAGGGGCAGTGGGGTTTTGGGGCTGTTTGTGGGACAGGGGTGTCCCCCCCCATAACCCATCAGTCCTGTCCCAGTGGCACTCAGGGTCTTGGACTCCCCAGGCTGCTCCCTGCTGCTGGGGGGGCTGGGACAGTCCCCAGCTCTGCAATAGGAACCCCCTCAGCCCAGCCCAACATCCCCACATTCCCAAAGAGTCCTTATCCAGCTCCACCCAGGTGATCTGTGGGGCAGGGGAGCCACAAAGCAGGGGAGAAGAGGTGTGATGGTGATCACACCAGTCCCATAAGAGTTTTCAGGATCCATGGGTGCCAATTTACCTGGAGAGGAGCTGAGCACGGATCTCCTGAAGGCTTAAAATGGGCAGTGGACATGGGGAATATCTCATGATTAGCTCATTCCGTCAGTGACTGGTGACAAAGCCCTCGGGACTTGATGGAGGCTGTCTCAGGGACATGGTCCAGAGGTCCAGGTGATGGAATTCTTCACACAGCCCTGGCTTGAACCCACTTTGTGCTGCCAAACAAGTCACTGCTGCTCTGTGAGCTCCTGTGATGATGATGTTCAGTGCACTACAAGACATTAGGATATTCCATATATATGAATATTTCTCCTCCCTGACAGGCTTTGGGATATTCAGGGACCCCACACCTCAGGTTTATGGTCCTGGAGGAGCAGTCACAGCAAAACAGTGAGGAGCCACCTCCCACACTGCAGGAAGCTCAGAGTTTCCACAGCCCAGCAAGCTGTGATCAGTCTCACACTCATGCACAGATTACTCAACAGGAAAAGGCATCAGGCAATGTGGGACCAGCTCCAAAGTGTGGATAACTGGGAGTAATCCCTGCTCTGAGGAAGCCTTGGGAGAGCAGGGAATTTGCTGAGTGCTGCTCTGAGGTTCCTGCCTGTGAGGCTGACTCTGTCTGGGGGGGGTGGGGGTTTAGCTGCTGCACTGACCTCTTGCCACCCAGCAGCACCATGGGAGCTTCCAGGCTCCACACAAAGGTCTGGAGAACCTCCCAGCAGAGTGGGGATTTCAGCAAATGAGGCCTCCCTGAGCCTTGGGACATGAAGAGATGGGGAGGGGTTCATGTCCCGGCCTGTTCTACCCCAGGCTGGGGTCGGTGCTCAGAGATCCCTGCAAGTTCTGGGGCACCCAGAGAGCTCAAGAATGCAGAGCTGAATGAGAGCTGTGGTGACATCACTGCATCCCTAAGAAAGGCCCTTCCCTTGCGGGTGCCAGGGACCCTCCTGTCAGCTGGCACAGTCCATGATTTGGAAATGGCTGGGCAGGGTGGGATGTTGTATCCCAACCTCCTGTCTGGCTCCTCAGCAATCGCAGAACCCCAGAATGGTTTGGGCTGGAAGGGACCTCAAAGCCCATCCATTGCCACCCCTGCCATGGGCAGGGACACCTCCCACTGCTCTAAGCCCTGTCCAACCTGGCCTTGGACGCTTCCAGGGATCCAGGGACAGCCACAGCTTCTCTGGGCACCCTGTGCCAGGGCCTCACCACCCTCACAGGGAAGGATTTATGCCCAATATCCAATGTAAACCTACTCTCAGTTTGAATCCATTCCCCCTTCCCTGTTCCTACCTGCTCCTGCAAGAAGTTCCTCTCCCACTCTCCTGTCAGCTCTCTTCAGGTACCAAAAAGCCCCCACTGAGGTCACTCCAGAGCCGTCTCTTCTCCAGGCAAACCCCCAGCACCACTCCCCCATCCTGCTCTGCCCTCTCAGACCCCTGCAGTGCCAGAATTTTCATGGACACAAGCCCTTGCTTCGTGTTGTCACAAGGTTTAGGGAAGGTTGGGAGGAGCAGAAGCTCCCAGAGTGACTGGTGGGGAGCAGATCCCTCTGGCAGGGGCTGACCTGGGGGTGCTCTGGTGTTGAACACAACCACCAGGTTTTTCCCGTATGAATAATGTAACTTTTTAGCTGCACAATGAAATAAACCAAAGGCTTCAAGCCCAAAATTACCCAAATACCACCAAGAGTGCCCCAAAATTCACATTCACCCCAGGGTCAGAGCACAGCCACAGCGTGGGCAAGGACAGAGGATGAGCAAAGTCCTTTAAGACACGAGGAAAGCCAGAGATCAGCCAACACCCCCTGTGTGTGTGTGAACACAGCACACACCCACGGGGACAGTGACATTCCCGGCTCCTGCTGCCTCCCCACAGGTATCTCCTCCCAGGTCACCCTCCTGGAAGATCTCCTGAACAGATGGATCTCCTCCTGGATCTGCTTGTGCCTGGCTGTTGCTTGTCTTGCCCCAGGCTGTATCAAATTTTCCTTCAGGGTGCCAGGGCTGCCGTGACTCAGGAAGGGCCTGGCCCTTCACAGCCCCTCTGCCACTGAGCAGGGGGGCTCAGGGGCTCCGAGGAACCTCTCACCCTCACAGCAGCACCCATCCAGGCCAGGAAGGGGCTGGCTGAGTCCCACCTGAGCACACCGAACATCTTCCGTCAGGTACAACGATGTTTTAACGTTTAAATAAGATTTTATATCACCATAATGGCAACACAAACCTGCTGGAAACTGGCCAGGAAATGAGGCCAGGTTGGAGTGGGCTTGGAGCAACCTGGGATAGTGGGAGGTGTCCCTGCCCATGGCACGGGTGGCACTAGTTGGGCTTTAAGCTCCTTCCCAACCCAAACTGCTCCAGGATTCTGTGATTGTTTCAAGAGATGTCCCAGAAGAGATAAGGAAGCAGCACCTGTGCAGGCGGCACTGCAAAGGGACACTGCCACTTGCCTGTCCCCTCACAGCCCGGGAAACACCCAGAAGCTCCAGAGAGCCCTGCACAGACTCCTCACAGCACACGCTGGGGACACAGCACTGCTGACACACCTGTGATCACAGGGACACCCTGGGGACACCCCTGCACTCATGGGGACACCCTGGGGACAACCCTGCATTCACAGGGACACCCCAGCTGGGGGCACACAGCACTGCTGACACACCTGTGATCACAGGGACACCCTGGGGACACCCCTGCACTCATGGGGACACCCTGGGGACAACCCTGCATTCACAGGGACACCCCAGCTGGGGNTCACAGGGACACCTTGGGGACACCCCTGTGCTCCCACGGACACCCCGGCTGGGCACAGACATTCCTGTCACCCCTGCATTTCCAGGGACATCCTGGCTGGGCACACCCTCACTCCCCAGCTCCCGCACCTTCTCTCCCACGTCCCTGGGGCTTCTCAGGGATGAAGGGGCCGAAAGGGAGCAGGGGCTGAGGGGAGCAGG
>VZRV01004144.1:269186-282854 GCA_013398115.1 Falcunculus frontatus | reverse complement strand
CCATGGGGAGCAGGGGCCGAGGGGAGCAGCTGAGGGGAGCAGCTGAAGGCAGCAGGGGCCGAGGGCAGCGGGGGCTGAGGGAAGCTCACACGGAGCCCAGTGCCAGGGTGCCCGTGTGACGGTGGCAGCGGGTCCGTTTCCCCTCCGCGGTACGGACGCCGCTCAGAGCGGCACAGCCCCGCCGCCGCTAATGCAAACACATGGCGCGTTTATGCAAAAGCTCCTTCTCACTCTCGGTAATGACATTGGTGGTGGCAGCTCCTGTCTCCTCCCGCTGCCGCCCTCCCTCCCGAGCACCCTTGTCATTTCCCTTCCCTTTATCGACAGCCTTTAATGGGATGAGGCTTTTGCCAGCAGAAAGGAGCCAATGTGTTCTCAGCGGCTGTCAAAGGCACTTGGGCTGCATAAAGAGCCTCCCATGTGGTCTCACAGCTAAAATATATATACAGACACCAGACAAAACTGTCACCAACGTGCCAGAACCATCATTAGCACTTGATCTTCCCAGCACAGAGGACATGCCTCAGCGAGTTATTTTCATCCCAAATCTTTTTGTTGTTGTTGTTGCTCCCATTTTATTTTTGGGAACTGGGCTGGGGAAGGGAACTTTGTTTCCCCTACATCTCATGGAAGAGACAGCACAGGCCTGGTGGGCACATTATGTTCTCAGTAAGGAGCTGTGGCATCTCTGCGAGAGGTTTTAGAAGGCAGCAGACACCCTCCCAACCTGCCTGTCCCCCTGCTACCCTTGGGATGAGCTTTGGGTGAGACTGAGCCAGCTGGGAAGGGAAAGAAAGGGAAAACCCATGGAGCGTCAAGAGGGAGCAATAATGTGAGCAAGGAAAGGAGCTGATTTCTACAATTTCTCTGATTTCTACAATTTCTCTGATTTCTTTGATTCTCTGGACACTCTGAAGGTGTCCCTGCTCATGGCAGGGGTGGAACAAGATGAGATTTAAGGCCTTTCCAACCCAAACCAGTCTGGGGTTCTATGAAATATCCCAGTAAATTTCATGCAAGATCACATTCATCAGCTTCCCCATGCAGACAGGTTTTGTAGGGGCAATTCCCTGTGCTTACAGCCACAGCCTTGGTCTTCCTCCACTGATGCTGCTCTCTGCCCAAGGAATGTCCTACCAAGCATCTTCAGGCACAGAAATAGAAAAAGGGACCCTGGTACCAATGGGAAATTCTCTTTAAGAGCCAGAAGAGCCCCTGATAGGCCAAGCATCCTCTGGCTGCCCAGCTCTAGGAGCATCATCAGATAAATAAAATTATTTCTGGTTGGGCTTGATAATCTGAGAGGTCTTTTCCCACCTTAATGACTCAAGGATTGCAGCAGCTTCTTCCTCTGCCCCTGGCATGGGGGTGAGGGTGTTCAGGGCTGCTGAGCCCAGAGCAGGGCTTGCGCTGCCCACCCAGCACTGGGCACAGCATCCCTGGAGCTGGGTGTGGGCAGTGGATCCTCAGCCACCCCTGGGAATAACCACAGGAGCCACCTGCAGCTTCCTCCGAGCCCGCGTGGGATCAGAGCTGAGTGATGAATTCATTGTGCAGTTTCACAGACAGAAAGAGAGGCTAAATTCATCTCCTGAATTATTCACCGGGAATTGGTGCTCTGTTCTAGCAGACACACATCCAGCAGCTCCATAATGGGGAAATTCAGTATATATCATAGTGGTTAGACACGTATCCATTACACACAGCAGTTGTTAATCTCCAGTGAATGTATTTAATAATAGCTATTTATGTACCATACATTAACTACCCCTTTTAAGCTGAAACTGAATGCATATTTGAGACCCTTAATTCAAAGCACTACTTAAAGCTGAGGCTCTGAGTCAGGATAATAAGGATTTCACAAGAGGGGTGTTTAAGTACTTCAGAATAAAGAAAACCTTTTAAAAAAAAAAACAACCCCAAAACATCTAAAGAGGTTTCTTGCACTTGAAATCCTTCCTGGGTGCAGACTTGTGGCTGAGAGGGGAGCCGTGGGCAGAGGAAGGTGTTCAGCAAGGGAGAGATTTCTGGGTGCCCTGAAGGCACCAGAGCCCCCAGGAGTGCAGAATTCCATGGGGAATGAGCCAAGCTCTTGGCAGTGGGGGATGCCCTGGGAATGTCCTGTTGGCAGCACTGGTGGCAGGGAGGGGAATCACGGTGGCACCTCCAGCCTCGCAGCCAAACCCACCACAGATCTTCCCAGAAAGTGAAGGAAGAAAACATCAGGAATTCACAGGATGCTGCTGGAGTACCCCCAAACCCACGGGAGTGCCCAGGGCACGGGGACTGGGACATCCTGAACTTGTCAGCCTGGGCCAGGGTTGGGCTGGGCTGGGACATCCTCATAGCTCTAAAAATGATCCCCTGAGGAGTCTGTCTGTATCAGCTCCTCCATCTCTGTGTGAAACACAACCCTCAGAGGAGACAGAGGGGCAGCAGGAGGTGGGAAAGGACCAAAGGAGGAGCCAGTGGTGAGTCAGGGGCACTGGAGCCCCCAGAGATTGTGGGAGGACCCCAGTGCCTTCCTCCCTGAACATCCCCCAATAGCCTCCACCTCTCCTGCTCTTCCCCCTCCCCAGCTCTTCCCTGCCTCCCTGGCACCACCAGTTTTTTCCCATTTTGCTGGAAATGAGTTTTCCCATGGGCAGTGGAGCCATGGCCTCTGCTCTTCTCTGGATTCAAGTCTTGGAGAAGCCATCGAAACATCCTGAAGGTTGGACAGTCCTCATTGGACTCCTGTGTGGGGATTCCGCGGCATCAAATCCTCTGCTTAGGATCCCATTGCTACAGCCTGGAGAGGAGAAGGCTCCAGGGAGAGCTCCGAGCCCCTTGCAGGGCCTCAAGGGGCTCCAGGAGAGCTGGAGAGGGACTGGGGACAAGGCACGGAGGGACAGGACCCAGGGAATGGCTTCCCAGTGCCAGAGGGCAGGGCTGGATGGGATCTTGGGAAGGAATTGTTCCCTGGGAGGGTGGGGAGGGGCTGGGATGGAATTCCCAGAGCAGCTGTGGCTGCCCCTGGATCCCTGGCAGTGCCCAAGGCCAGGCTGGACACTGGGGCTTGGAGCAGCCTGGGACAGTGGGAGGTGTCCCTGCCATGGCAGGGGTGGCACTGGATGGGATTTAAGGTCCCTCCCAACCCAAACACCTCTGGGATTCCAAGGTTCCATTTTTCACTTTGTGAGGGCTCTGACTGGAATTTCCCTGCCTGTTTTATTACACCTCAGAGTGTCCCTGCATTCCCATGGATTCTGAATGCCAAATCCCCGAGTCCAGCACCACCAGCTGCTCTCCTCCCAGAGCCACAACAGGTTGTGTGTCAGAGCAGGGCCAGCACACAGTGACCCTCTCCTGATGTCCCACCACGACTCCTAACCCAGAGGTGCCTTGGAATCCAACATCCCTCGGTGAATTTTCCTCTTATGAACGTGCCCGCGGGGTTGGATGTTTCCACCAGGGATCATGTGAAGTGTCACCTCCTGCTGACCATGGACATGGCACCCACCAGCTCTGTGGGAAGTTCCTCGTGGAAAGAGAGAGGATCCCACAGCAGCCACACCTGATTTTCCTGTCTCCTGTCACCCATCCCTCAGGAGATCCACCAGAACTGCCCAGGCTTGATGGCAGAGTCCTGCAGGGATTTCCACAGGGAGAGACTGACAGCTGGGCTTTGCATTCCTGGTCTTTATTCCCTTCATAATAATTCCCAACACTTGATGTGCTTTTTCGAGCCACTGCCGAGCACAGAGCTGACATTTTCAAAGCTGCCTCTGTTGTAACTCTGAGATCTTGTTCTTTAGCAGTGACAGGCAGCTCATGGGGCTTTATTTAATTCATAAAGTTAGGAGCTGTATTTTCCATGTACCTCAGTTTTCATTTATCTCCACTGAATTTTTTCTGCCATTTTGTCACCAATCTCTTCCTATCACCAAGTCTTTCTGCAGCCCCTCACCACTGGCCCTTGTTTTACTACCAAAATAATTCAGCGTCTCCAGCTGAAGGTGTTATTGCAAAAAAAGAGAAAATTGTTATTAATAAGACCTTTATGGTGGCCTTCAGCACAACAAACCCAGGTCAGCTTCAGGAGGGGGGTGGGACCAAACCTCCACATTCTCCTTGGTGGGACACAAATTTCTCTGGCTGAGCATCTCCCCGCACCTGAGACCAGCCCAGGGGCCTGAGCTGATCCCCAAGGCTCTGACAGCCTGTCCAGACATGGACCTGCCCTCAGCCCAGCTCTCTGCCTGAATTTGGGCCCTCAGGCTCCCCAAGGTGCTGCTGCACAGACCATGGTCCCAGGAAAGCTCTTGATAAACCCTGGGGCTGAGCAGAGGGAGGTGCGGGGAGCTGGGAGCCGAGGGAGGGCCAGAGGAAACAGTGCCTGGTGATTTTCCTTGCACAGGGGCTGCTGGGCCTTGCTGGGTCACCACAATTCCCACCTGAGGGGGTCAAACCCTGCTCTCAGAGCCCAAAGAATGTGGATTTCTGCAGAGCTTATCCAAGGGCACGGGCAGGGAGGATCACGTGTGCCCTGTTCCACTGCAGGCACCTCGGACAGGGCAGGAATTTCATCCATGGCCAGCACAGACTCCTGGTGGTGCTGACACCAGCACAACACCTCCGTGTGTCCATGGGCCAGGAGCCCAAGGATAGAGGACTTCCACCTGAAAAACCACAGCCCAAAAGGAAAAACCAGGATGAAAAGAATAAAGGAGGAACATTTTCAGCAGAAGGGTGTGGAGCTGACCCCAACTGCCGTGCCCAGGACATCAGAGCACACCAGGAGCAGGCAGGAGCAGAGCCCAGGACCAGCCTGTCACCTTCAAGGTGTGCTCTCCTACATTTTTTCCCCTTGGTGCTTTCCTTGGTACCACAGCCCGTGTGCTACCACAGAGGGTCACAAATGCGGGTGATCAGAGGGCACCAGGCAGAGCAGAGCAGGGCCCAGTCAGCCCTGAACCCCTCCCAGAATCCCTGAGGTTGGAAAAGCCCTCCTAGCCCATGGAACCCAACCTGTGACCCATCCCCACCTTGTCCCCAGCCCAGAGCTCTGAGTGCCACGTCCACGCCTTCCTTGGACACCTCCAGGGACGGTGACTCCAAACCTCCCTGGGCAGCCCCTGCCAAGCCCTGACCCCCCTTTCAATGGGGAAATTCCTCCTGATGTCCAACCTGAGACATGGCCACAGCCTGTTTGGGGCTGTGCTGGGGACAGGCTTGTCAGAGCTGTGGGTTTGACAGCCCTGGGAAGGAGGATTTGGCCAGCATGGCTGTGTGGGGACAGGGAAGGAACCAGAGGTGGTATCTGTGCTTGCTTTTCCTTCTGCTTCCCTTCTGAGGCTGCTGGGAAGCCAGACAGGGAATTGACCTCTCCTGCCACAGGTGCCTGCAGTCTAAAAAAACAGCTTTCCTGGCTCTGCTTCCTGAAGAAAGCTGCAGGGATGGTGTGGTTTGATTTTCTGACCAGGTGGAAGAGCTTCACCCTGCTCAAGCCCAGGATCCCAGCAGATCCTGAAGCAAGATGTGCCAGGGAATGAAGAGACTTGAATGATGGAGACTCCTCCTCATCCCAGAGGAAGCTGTTGGAGGGGTTTATCCCTCTGCCTGTTACCACTGACACAGAGCTGCTCTCAGCTCCTACCTGACATTCTCCTTTGGCTTTGGGGTATCTCCTCCTCTCGAAGCCCCTTCCAAGCTCAGACAGGTCAGATATTGATATTATCTCGGATTTATCAGTGAGGAAGACATTGCCCATCCTCCCTCTCCCATTACACAGCAGACTTCCAGCACCTCAGACCATCCCTGGAGTGGTTTTCTGATGGTTTCCAGATTTGTACTTTTAAAAATGTGGATTTCTGTCATAGAGCATGGAGTGGTTTCCTGGGTGAGGTGTGTCTGAAGGTAATCCACATCCAAAGGGAATTCATGTCCAAAGGGAATCCATGTTTGAAGGTAATCTTTGTCCAAAGGGAATCCATGTCCAAAGATAATCCCTGTCCCCAGGAAATCCCTGTCCCTGCTGCAAACTGGTATTTCCCTGCTTTTGGCTCCAAGAGCCATTCCAGCTCTGGCAGCTGCACCTTGGTGTTCCTGGTTTGTTCATTATCCCCAACATCCATTTCAAGGTTTTACTTTGTCACCTCTCTCCATAAAATCCAGAGTTTTCCTCAGATTTGGAAGGGGATTTTTGGCCTTTTTTGAAAAGACAGAAATTGGAATTTTGTAATTTTTGTGCATGGAGAAAAAGATTTCTCTCAGTTCATTTGCAAACTGTGCATTTGTTTGTTTGTTTTTAACGTTATTCAAGCCTGGAACAAAGATAAAGGTTTCCCAAACTATTGCCAAATTGATTTTCAAAGGGTTTGGAGTCAACGTTTCGTTTGACAGTATCAGAATACTTCACTTCAATCAAGCTTTTGGATTTTTCCAAATTAAATGAAAGGGAGTTTTAAAACTGAAGAATGTTTCAGGCCCAAAAAATCAAAACACTTCATTCTGAACATGTCAAAACTGGCCATTTTAAACGCTTTCACATGTTTTTTCTTCAATAAACAAAATTGGGCAAATCTACCATAATTTTACAAAATACTTCAAGAGCTGACACACTTGTGTTTCCACCATTAAAAAAAATTGCATGGAACAAAATTCGTTAACCTCCTCTCCCAGAGTGGCTTTTGGAGGCGGAAAAAAACCTTCCAAGAATGAAAACATTGGAATTCCCAGGCAAAAATGAATCCATTCATTCTCCTGATAAGCAGCCTTTCCCCACCCCTATTTTTTTGTAGCTGAATTGCAGCCACGTGGATGGGACACACTCAGGTGTAGCTGTGGAGCAGATGGTCAGGTGCCCACTGGTCTGCACTGGTTTGAATTGGGTGGCATACCCTCCACTCCACACCTGGGATATCGACATGGATAACTGTCCATCCCTTCCTGCCTGGGAGCTGCCTGGACCTCATTCCACTGAAATCCTCAGGTGAGATGTAAAAACACCCTGGCACAAATCTAAACCCATGTGGGCTTCATGGGCACCGAGGGGCATTTCCCTCCCTGGTAAATCCATCACCACAGGGAGGGTCCCGCTCCCAGGGTGGGAACTTTAGGCTGGAAAGGCTCTGGAATTCTCTGCTCTGCTGGCTGGCTGTGCTCCTGGTGGGATGGGATGGGATGGGCATGAGTTGGGACTGAGTAGCCTCCAGACATTGGTGCTGTGTTTGATGTTAATTATCCCCCACAAACCAGCACAAGGCTGGCTCGGGGCATGGCAGTGATCCCTTCCAGCTCTCCAGGGATTCACAGAATCACAGAACATCCTGAGCTGAAGGGACCCTCAGGGATCATCCAGCCCAGCCCCTGGCCCTGCCCAGACACCCCAACAACCCCACCCTGGGCATCCCTGGCAGCGCTGCCCAAACGCTCCTGGAGCTCTGGCAGCCTCGGGGCCGTGCCCATTCCCTGGGGAGCCTGGGCAGTACCCAGCACCCTCTGGGGGAAGAATCTTTCCCTGATCTCCATCCTTATTTCCCCCCTGGGCTCCCCAATGTCCCTTGACTCACACAAGGGGCACCTTGTGGCAGGGACAGAGACCCCCCCAGCCCCATATCCCTTGGCAGGAGCTGCCCAGCTGTGCCCAGCCGGGGCAGGAGGAGCTGATTCCCTCTGCTCCCCAGCTCCCTGGGTGATTTACGGAGTGTGAGATTAGGGCTGGAGCTGGTAACAGGGAGCTTGGAAATGAATGAAATTGCAAAGAGGATTTATGAGTGTGACAGAGCCGCTCTGGCAGTGACACCGAGCAGGGACTCTGGGCCATTTGGGGAGGACAGAGGGGCACCAAAGGGGCTGCAGAGAGAGCTGGGACCCCGTGCCAGGTGTGAGTGGCATGGACAAACAGAATTCCATCCTTTTCCCAGTGTGCAGTTAAAGAAATTATAGAACTGTAAAATATCCTGAGCTGAAGGGACCCACAAGGATCATCCAGCCCAGCCCCAGGCCCTGCCCAGACACCCCAACAACCACACCCTGGGCATCCCTGGCAGCGCTGCCCAAACGCTCCTGGAGCTCTGGCAGCCTCGGGGCCGTGCCCATTCCCTGGGGATTCTGGTGAGTGACCAACACAGGCGAGGGGATGTCCTGGGACATCCTGGACTTGCCTTCATTAATTCCAGGTGACTTAATGGGTGTGAGAACCTCTCCCTTTGAGGTTTCTGTGTATCAAATCCCTCCTGGGCTGTGAGGCCACCCTCGGGCACTGAACAGCCTTGGGTAGGTTTGGTGTCACCAGCACATTGTGTCACTTGTGTGCACAGGCCCTGTGTCACTGCAGGCCAGCAAAAACACTGGAAAACACTTGCAAAACCCCTTCAGTTCATGCTTCTGATCCCTGAGCACTGGGGTCTCCTTTGGCCTTGGAGCTTCCTGACAGTTTCCTTGGAGCAGTGGGACATCCCCTCTCATCCTTTACCTCCAGGGAAGCTCTGCAGTTCAACCTGTGCCAGTCCTAGGAGCATCCTGGAGCTGCAGGCTGTGGCACAGGGAGCTCAGGCTCTCTTCCTGCTCTGTCAGGGATTCAATTTTGCCCTGAGCTCCTCAGAAGCTGCTGAAGCAGGAATGTGTGCCTGAGGCTTTGTTTGACACTGGGCATCTGAACATGAGCGTGAGGTTTCCTGTGTTGTTTGAACTGTGCCCAAACCCAACATTTCTTCACTCCTCCTGCACTCTGGGCCTTCCCTAAAACTCCAGCAACAGAAGCCCTGGCATTCAGGGTAAATTTTGGCCTTGAACTCTTGTGGATCCTGCAGCAGCATGTAGGTGGGGAAAGGAGTGGATTTAAGTACTTTTAAACTAATAAAGAGGAAATCCAGCTGCTCCTGGGAGCTCCTGGTGTGGGGAAACTGCTGCTTTCCCCCCTCCCCTGCAGCAGAGCCCCAGCACAGCTGGAGGGAGCTGCTGGGGAGGGGCACCGGGACCATGTAAGGGTCCCAAAAAGGGGGAGCCCATCCCGGGGCCAGGAAGGGCAGGGACGGACGTGCCTTTCCCGACGGGCAGCCCCCACCGAGGCTCTCCCAGCCCATCCCAGGGCCAGGCAGGGCAGAGGACAGGGATGGATGTGCCTTTCCCGACGGGCAGCCCCCACCGAGGCTCTCCCAGCCCATCCCAGGGCCAGGCAGGGCAGAGGACAGGGATGGATGTGCCTTTCCCGACGGGCAGCCCCCACCGAGGCACTCCCAGCCCAGCCCCGGCACAGCGGGACGCGCTGATCGAAGCCCGGTGGATCGAGGAAGATCAAAGCTCGCCTTTTATCTCAGCCTCCCTTCTGCCTTCTTCCACAGCTGGAGGGCGTGTGTTCCCCTCCTTTGTAGCTGCTCCATCCCCTTCTTTAAATCTTCACTTAAAGCCTTCCTTTCTTCTCCAGCAGGCAGCCGAGTCCTCTCGGAGTGCGCTGTTGTAATGCCCATGGAGGATCCTATTCCTGAGGCATAAATTACACGGCCCCGTGTCGGCTCCCTCTCGCCGAGCATCTTCCGCAGGTAGCACTTTGTGTTAAGTGCACATTAACCAGCGCCGGGCGGCTGCAGCACCACAAAGAGCAGCTCCGGGGGACACCCCTGTGCTTGCTGCTCGTTAGGATCAATGTCGGGATGAAGGCTGAGCCCCCCTTGCTGCTGCCGGCGCTGCCATCACCTAATTGGATCCAATGTAAGGTATTAGAGACACATTAGGAGACGACACAAATTGGGTTTGGCTCGTTCTCAGTGCACCGAGAGGCCTCGGTCGTTGTAATGAGCACAGCGAGAGGGAAGTGCCAGGGTGTCCGTGTCACCTCCTGGCTCGGGGGACCTCCGGCTGGAGCACCCAGACCAAGTCTCGTGCTGCTGCTGAGCGCTGTCACCTGCAAAACGGGCTGGAAGTGCCTCTTTGACAACCCCTCACAGCAGAAGGGCTCGCAGGTGTGGAGGGCCATCCCAAATCCCATATCCTAGTCCTGGTCATGAGGGATGCACCGAGTCATTCACAGGGGCCTGGCTGCCTGAGGAAAATGCCAGAATGTCCCCGGGTCTGGCAGTGAGGGCTCAGGTACGAGGTCATCAAGTGGGAGACCTTGCAGGGCTGCAGGAGATTGCTGCTGAAGAGCAGAGACACTGCAGCCAAGCCTCAGCAGAACCAGGGAGTTCCAGAGGCTCTCTTCCCACTTTGTTCAACCCAAAACCCTCATCCCCTCATCTGCCTTGGCCCTTTTCCTGGGATCCTGCAGACCCAGGGAGCTCCTGTGGGCACAGTGATCACGGGGCTGGACCTGGCAGAACTTGGGGACACCACAGCTGGAGGTGCAGGATGGACAGAGGGTTTCATTAATCCTTAACACGGTTGGGCAGCCCTCGAATCCCTCCTGAAGCAGCTCCTTGCTGCCCACAGGCACGGGCAGGGTCAGGCTGTGCCGTGCAGGAGGAGGGTTAAAGTCCTTGTCTGTGCTCACAGTGACTGCAGCTGCTGCTGCTCACAGGCACCCCCAGCCTATTTTAATATCTCACGGCAATGAGCTCTGCAGCTTAACCACAGGCTGGAGAAAAACTCGTATCGGTTTGGAATTTACTGCCTTTTAATTTCCTGCATTACGATTTTCTGCATTTCCTCACTTTAATTTCTTGCAATCCTTATTTTCTCATCGCTGTCCAAGAGCAGATCTGGGGTCTATTCTTCTTGCTGCTGAGACCAAAAATACCACAGAGCCAGCAATTCCTGCAAATCTTTGCAATACATTTGCACCTTCAGCATGTTCCCCCCCCCCAACAAATAACCACCAAACCCCCCCCCAAAAAAACACTGGAACAACCCCACAAAAAAACAAAACCAAAAACAGAAACCATAGCAAAAAAGTGAAGGAATATTGAACAATCCCAAGTAAAGCCCTGCAGATCAGCTTCTGAACATGAGTGCAGAATTAGAGTTTCTGCTTGAGACGCTCCTGTTTGAGGAACAAAATGCAGAAATTGGGGGTGCAGGTGGTGTTTTGAGCAGACACAAACTGCAAGGACCTGTGTTGAGAGCCATCGGTGTCAGGCACCAGCTGCCCCCTCACCCCTCCTGCTCTCAGCATCACCACCCAGCGTCCCTCCTTTGCTCGATTTTAATAGAGGAGCACGAAGTGGTGAACTCAGGGTCATCTGTCTTTGTGCCACGTTGTCCCAGTGCCCTGGAGCACAGCAGGGGCTGGTGCTGGCCAGGATGGTCCAGGTCACAAGTGAGTGGTGGCACAAGGGTGGCACAGCAAGGGCAGCCAGGAAATGTCTGGAATTTTTGGTCACAACATTATTTACCACGGCCCCAGGGCTGCCAGAGCTCCAGGAGCGTTTGGACAACACTCTCAGGCACAGGGTGGGATTGTTGGGATGTCCTGGGCACTGCCAGGATTGGACTGATGATCCTCCCTACTCAGGATATTCCATGATTCTGTGATTCTGGGACTGTGAGCTGCCAGCAAGATGCAGATTTGGCTGGGCAGAGGAGCAGGTCCTGGATGCTGGCAAGGAAGATGAGGGTCTCCTGCTGAGCACTGTGACACTTTGCTAAAGTGTTCCGAGAGCTCTTCCTTCCCAACCCAGGCAGCTAATGGCTGGTTTATGTCCTGAAGCATGAGGGTTTAGGTCCCCTGCAGATTTTTATCCCATTTAATGTAACTGTAGATATCCTCTGTATTCATATAAATGAATAATCCTTTCTGAATCCTTCTAAGCACTTTGCCTTAGCAGGCTGGATGTTATTAATCATAATGCTCTGCACTTAGACAGCATTTTACCTATTCACAGCCTGAACAAACACTGCCTAATTAACCCTCCCCATGCCAAGGGAGGTGATTATCACCCTTGCTCTCTGAGTGGGGGAGGTGGCACCAGAAGTGACAATGAGTGGGGATTTGGGGTCAGGGCTGCCTCTTTCCCCTTTTTCTCTGTGGCAGTGGGCACAGGTCAGTCTCTGTGGCTATAGACCTACTGAAAACTTCAATTTCCTTCCTGAGAATTCATAAAAACACAGCATGGAAGGACCTTAAAGCTCATCCAGTTCCAGCTTCCACCATGGACACGTTCCACTATCCCAGGCTGCTCCCAACCCTGTCCAACCTGGCCTTGGACACTTCCAGGGATGCAAGGGCAGCCAAAGCTTCTCTGGGCACCCTGTTCCAGGGCCTCACCACCCTCATAGGGAAGGATTTTTCCCTAATATTTAATCTAATCCTACTCCCTGTCGGTGTGAAGCCACCTCCCCTTGTCCTGTCCCTATGTGCCCTTGTGAAGACATAGCCCTTTTGAAGAGTCACTTGTGAAAAGTCCCTCTCCCTCTTTCTCGTAGAATTCTGGGACAACATCATTTTATTCCCCTACAACCGACTGGCTTTTCACAATGGAAGAGCAGAGAGCTGAAAACTACAACTGAAACCATTTAATTAACTAAACAGAAATCAGCATTGCGAAAACCGAGATCTTCTTGGGGGCAATTTTTGTCTCGTCAAAGCAATGGGGAGTTGGGGTGGGTGGAGGGAGATGCCACCAGAGCAGCTCGAGCTGGGTTTGCTGTACAGCCACCACCAGCAGCACGGGAATAGTGATGATGATGATAATAATAATAATAATAATAATAATAATAATAATAATAATAATAATAATAATATTAATATTAATAATAATAATGATGCTAACGATAATATTCCTGTGCCTGGGTTCCCCACAGCATCCTGCACAGACGGATCCCAGAGCACATTCGAAACGGGGTTGCTGCTGTCACTCCTCCTGCTCAGGCTGGGTTGTCACAAATGCCACACAGCTGAGAGCCAGGCTGGGCACGAGGCAGCCGCCGAGTGCCTCTGGTGTCCCCTGGGGGGACCGAGGCTCCAAGACACCTCCAGCAGGGCTGGCACAACCCCTGTCACACCCTGCTCATGAGGGACCTCGCACCCCTTGCTCCCGTGGCTGCTCCACTCCCAGGCGGCCCAAGGTGTTGGGACCAAGTCTCACCCTCCTGTTGCTCTTTGCCCCATCACACACAGGGTTAATTAACCCTTCCTGTCCCAGGGATAAGGCCCAAGGGATGAGGAGGGAGCACCCCACAGCCAGGACACCGGGAGCTGATCTGTGGGGTTAAACCCCCCCCTTACTGTGAGGTCCTCATGGCAGGGGGACACAGGAGGGGCAGGGCCTGTCCCTCCAGCACAAGAGAGGAGCTGGCACTGGTGGTGCCACTGGGGTGCATGGCCTGGGGCTGGAGGGTGGGAATCAGGAGCAGAGGGAGTAAATTCTCTTCACCCTTCCTGGGCAGGGATGTGGCTCCTCTTCCCTGTTAATCCATCGTGGAGAGAAGCATCCCCCAGAGGGACAGCCCCAAAGGGCTGTACCCCAAAGGACAGCCTCAAAGGACAGCCCCAAAGGACTGTACCCCAAAGGGCAGTGCCAAAGGACAGCCCCAAAGAACAGCCCCAAAGGACAGCCCCAAAGAACTGTACCCCAAAGAGCAGCCCCAAAGGACAGTGCCCCAAAGGACAGGCCCCAAAGGACAGCCCCAAAGAACTGTACCCCAAAGAGCAGCCCCAAAGGACAGTCCCAAAGGACAGTGCCCAAAGGACAGTGCCCAAAGAGCAGCCCCCAAAGACAGTGCCCCAAAGGACAGTGCCCCAAAGGACAG